>JANAVB010008536.1:0-25853 GCA_029216955.1 Iris pallida
TATCTGGCTACGAAGCGTGCTACCTCCCACTTCATCCCATACCACCATACATACTCCCTCAGATCCCTATACATCTTGTTGGCACCTAGATATATAGATTACTGAGAACGATGGGCCTCATACATAACCTGCTCCCGAAGCTCTTTGCTAGGCACACACAGTCTGGAACCGTGCCTCAATGCGCCATCCTCTGCAATGACAAACTCATCATCCACCAATCCTGCTCGAACCTACTCTCGGATACACCGCAGAGTAACATCATCGAACTGAGCTAACTTGATCCTCTCTATCAAGTCTGACTGAATCTTGTCACTGTCGTTTCCCGTTATACGTATTTTCGTATGCGTATATGAGATTTCTGGCATTTATTAGGTGGACCGTAGTTAGGCTTGTTTTGCTTAGCCTAGTCTTGGTTTAATCTTAACTTGGTTTATTTGATCGGTTTGGTTTAATTCGACTTTGTTTGGCTTGGCTTGGCTTGGTTTGAGATGGAGAGGGTTAATATATAATCCAACTCTTCATTCACTTCTTCATTTATTTTCTTCATCTTCTTCATTTACTCCTCCCACCCACCAAGTCCTAGGCAAGTGCAACTTGCTTCACGATGGATCTCAAGTTTTATTGTTCCATTCTCTTCCTTACTTGATTTTAAGCCACTTTAGAACTTGACATTTTTCATTTTGGTGGATGGATTCATGTAGATCTAAGTGTATATCATTTTTGGTTTACTTGGGTTTTGATCTATTAAACTTTATTATTTTCATGTTTTGATTGTTCCATGTTGTAGAGAATTCAATTTTACCCAAAATAGACCTTTGAAAAGTTAGATTTCGACGTGTTTTGAGGAAGTTATGGCCAAAAGTATTTTTGGCTATTTTCTAGTTCATCTGTCCTGATTTTGGCAGGGACGATGAATAGTGCCACATGAATAGTGCTGCAGCCGCAGGAATGAATAGTGCCGTATAAATAGTGCTGCAGCCGTATGAGATGAATAATGTCGCAGCCGCATGAGATGAATAGTGCCGCAGCCGCATGAGATGAATAGTACCGCAGCCGTAGGAATGAATAGTATCACATGAATAGTACCGCAGCCGCATGAGATGAATAGTGTCGCAGCCACATAAGATGTATAGTACCGCAGCCGTAGGAATGAATAGTGCCGCATGAATAGTACCACAGCCGCATAGATGAATAGTGCCGCATGAATAGTATCACAGCCGCATGAGATGAATAGTATCACAGCCGCATGAGATGAATAGTTCCGTAGCTGCAGGAATAAATAGTACCACATGAATAGTACCGCAGCCACATGGATGAATAGTGCCACATAAATAGTGCTACAGTCGCATGAGATGAATAGTGCCGCAGCCGCATGAGATGATAGTACCGCTGCCGCAGAAATGAATAGTGCCACATGAATAGTACTGCAGCCGCATGGATGAATAGTGCCGTATGAATAGTACCACAGTCGCATAAGCATGAATAGTACTGCATGGAATGAATAGTGCCGCAGAATGCCGCATAGGACCTGTTTTTGGCTGTTTTAAGTCCTATTTGGCTGAATTGTGGCCAGAATTTCTTCCAACTTCCAACATAAAAGTTGTAGATCTTTTCCTTGGCTTCAAGAATATGTTATTAGCTATTTTATGCAAGTTTCTCTCATTCATGATAATGTAAGGATAGAACACGATAATGGCCTGTTAAGGTACACTCTTAGCCAGTAACAAGTAACAAGTAACATGACATGATGGTGGCCCGTCGTGGCACACTCTTGATAAGTAAACCTAACATAATAATCTTGATATGCTGTTGTGACGGCTATCTTGACTTACTAAGTAACTATTGTCTTGACACCGTGGGTGTTTGTGCTTGTATAAGCTACATGTCTCGTCTTGCATCATGTCTAGGACATAAATTCCTGGTTACCACGGTCAGGGATTCATATTGAATCTGACTAGAATAATGACTAGATTGATCATGTAGTTCATGAAGAGATTTCCCAGCTACAGGCAGTCCCGTTATCTGGGCGCTCTAATTGGACTTGTAGCCTGCCGTCGAGTAGGGCACATTTCCAGCACATTGTCATGTGTTGCACCTCTAAGTCACCTAATCCAACTCTCTCAACTTGTGACCGGATAACCTGGATTAAGTCTGTAGGGCTTGTGGCTGTTGGAACATCTCATTGCATCTTGCTAGTAACTAGGCTTGTGATAACCCTAGTTAGTTAAAGTATCAAGCCGTACTCATTGTTTGGCCGTGAATGATGGATGGAGTCCAGTCTAGTCTTATCTAAGCAAGACTGCTATATGGTTATTACTGCACATTACTTTATGCTTTACTTTTGTCGATAATTGGTTGAAGACTAAGCTCAGTTCAGGTGAAGGGTTACAACCCTGGTCCTTATTTGGTTTACGGGTTGTAACTTGGCTACCGGAATAGTCCCTTAGTTGTCTTATCGTTTATCGTCTTGTTTTCTCTAACTCATGTCTTTTATTATCCTTTATGTCTCATGTGCTAATATGCTGGTTTTAGTTCTTAAGTGAAGCCTCCTTTGTGGTACTTGCTCTTTCTGGGGTCTAATCCAGCTAGTTTTGTATGGCCAAATTTCGGAGTAGCACCCGAGGATCTTCCAGCCTTCCAGCCAGATGGTGCACACTAGACACAACCCTGGCAACGAGTAGATTTTATTTTGCTCTCCCACTCTATTGTAAATTATTCTTTTGAGGCGTTTAGCCGCCAAGCAAGTGTTAGCTCGTGTTAAATTTACATTCCTGTCTGCCTAATGGCTGTAACATGATTGACAGATCCTAGGGTTGATCATGTATGACTTAAACTCTTGCTAGTCTTCGTATTTTGTATGAATAGCTTTATGATCATCTGAATATGTAATGTTTGGGACGCCTTACTTTGTATGTCTGATGATCTACCATGTTGTTAATTTTACTTGATTGCTTGAGATTGAGACACTAGGCTTGTTCTTGACCCTAAGAGACTAATGGCTTGTAGTAAACCCTCATGCATTTAGACAGTCGTGGCCGTATTGTGAGGTAGGATTTACTTCAATGTACGTAGCTGGCTGTGTCTGTCCCCCGCTCTCCAGTATTCTGGTTCTGGAGCGTGACACGGTTTAAGTGGTGGCCCATGCAGGTCTTTTAAATCAAGATGTGTGAGAGTTTCACTGAATAGATGTCTCAATCAGCACTCGCCCTTGATCTTTACTCGTGTCATCTAATCTTTCTGAAATTTTGACCTGATCACATGTTTATATCCTTAATTTATCATGGTCCTTCCTTATTGTTTCCCATGTCATTTCTTCAGCGGCATTGTTCCTGGTCCTGCCGATCAGCAAGGCGGAGCACCTCCAGTGGACCAGCAGCAACCTGGAGACCAAGCCCAGCATTCAGGAGTAGCCTCCAGAGTCATGCCTACCGGGGGTCAAGAGCCACCAGTTCAGCCCATCCAGCCTGCGAAGCCTGACAATGGAACCCTGGTGGGTCTCATCAGGGAATTGCTTGCATCTCAAAATCGTCGAGGCGATGCCCTGCACCAGACAGTACAAGATGCCATAGACAGAGTTGGTTACCAAGGGAACAACGCGGCCAACAGCTTCAAGCATCTGAACCCTCCTTTCTTTGACGGCACTGAAGATGCTATTGTTGCTGATGCATAGCTTCAGGACACAGAGGTTATCCTGGAAGCAGCTAGGATTCCTGAGAATGAGAAGGTGGCCGTTGTGCGCCTACAGTTATTGGACTTAGCCCGCAGCTGGTGGACGATGCTAGCAGTTGGATTACCGATGCCTGTCTCATGGGCGGTGTTCAGCAACAAATTCCAGACCAAGTACTTCGATACAGTAGCTTGGTATGATCTGCAGACGAGATTCACCAACCTTAAGCAGATGGACAGGACGGTTGATAGATATACGGCCGAGTTTTCTAGACTCAGTCGGTTTGCTCCCACCTTGGTGGCAACCGAATTGGATCGAGCCCAGCGATTCCATCAGGGGCTCCACCTAGAGATTATCATATCAGTGGAGCAGTTTGAGCACCAGACGTTTGATGCCGTCTTGCGAGCAGCGAAGAGGCATGAGTATACTTCGTAGAGGATTGTAGATAAAAGCGGAGGACGGAAGAGGTCTCATGGGCAGATGTCCCAGTCTTCAGTACCAGCCCCGACAGCTAGGGCTTTGACTATTAGAGCTCCTAGGCGGGCGACCACAGTCTCGTTGGTTCAGTACTCGACGTCGACGTATCCTCAGCAACAGAAGCAGAAGCAGTCTTCCGCAATGGGCTGCACTCATTGTGGGAAGCCAAGACATGTAGTATAAGAGTGTCGCAGAGCATAGGGATTGTGCTTGGCTTGTGGGGCACCGGATCACAAGATAGGGTCCTGTCCGAATAGAGCAAGTTCGTCATCATCAAACCTAACCAGTCCATCGGTTAGGGGTCCAACACCAGTACAGCAGCAGTATTAGCCTCCGAGGCCATTGTCGCTTCAGGCTCAGCAGTATGCCCAAGTTCAGATTCAGAACCAGCAGAGAGGTCACCAGCAGAGGGGACCAGCACCAAGAAGGCAAGGTCAGGCTATGGCTTTGTCCGTGAAGGAAGAGTTAGCTTCAGGTGAGGTGGTGGCAGGTACCATTCTCGTTAACTCTTTTCCAGTATCAGTACTATTTGATTCGGGTACATCGCATTCATTTATGTCTGCACGATTCGCTACACGGATAGGACTGGAGCCTGAGTCATTATCAGTAAGGCTCAATATACTTACTGGTAACGGTCTTGTGGGAGTAGATAGAGTATTTTCCTCATGTTGAATCGTAGTTAGCGGTAGAGAGTTTCCCGCTAGGTTGATAGAATTTTCGATGGCCGATTATGATGTGGTCCTAGGAATGGATTGGTTGAAGGAGCAATACGCAAGAATAGACTGCCATATTGGCAGGATTATTTTTGGTAATCCAGGTGAACCGAAGTTTTCATTTTCCAGAGACGAAGTAGAATCTTCTCCTCTAGTATTGCGGATGGCAGTAGCAGTGGCAGTTCAGTTTCTCAGAGTCGTGGAAGAGTTCCCAGACGTGTTCCCCGAAGAGCTTCCAGGCATTCCCCCAGAGAGAGAGATAGAGTTCACCATTGATTTGCTTCTAGGGACGGCACAGGTGTCAGGGGGAGTCTGCAGGATAGCGCCTTCAGAGTTAGAGATCTTGTACAAGATGATTGAAGAACTCAGAACCAAGGGATTCATTCGTACTAGTGGATCACCTTGGGGAGCCCCGATACTTCTTATGAAAAAGAAGGATGGTACATCAAGATTATGTGTTGATTATCGTATCTTGAACTCTATAACAATCAAGAACAGATATCCTCTACCAAGGATAGATGATTTATTTGATCAACTCAGAGGAGCGACAGTATTCTCGAAGATTTACTTGCGGTCAGAATACCATCAGATCGGAGTTAGAGAACAAGATGTCATGAAGACAGCATTCAGATCCAGATATGGGCATTGGGAGTTCCTTGTCATGCCATTTGGAGCGACCAATACGCCAGCCGTATTCATGGACCTCATGAATCGTATCTTCATGCCCTATTTGGACCAGTTTGTGATAGTGTTTATAGACGACATCTTAGTCTATAGCAAGAATGAGGCAGATCATGAGCAACATCTTCGTGTAGTTCTTCAGATTCTCAGAGAGCACCAGTTGTACGCGTTGTTTAGTAAGTGCGAGTTTTGGCTCGATCGTATCTCGTACTTAGGTCACATTATCACCCGAGGTGGAGTGGAAGTGGACCCCTAGAAGATAGTGGTTATAGAGTCATGGCCTGTTCCCAGTACCGTCACAGAAGTTCGGAGTTTCCTAGGATTGGCTGGCTATTACCGACAGTTTGTCTCAGACTTCGCTCGAATTTCAGCACCACTGACGCAGTTGACCCGCAAGGATGTGCAGTTTGCTTGGACAGCAGAGTGTTAGAGTTCATTTGAGAAGTTGAAGCAGAGATTGATGACGGCTCATATTCTCACGCTTCTAGATGGGACTGGAGGATTTTTTGTTTATTGTGATGCTTCTGGAAGAGGATTGGGATGTGTCTTGATGTAGCATGGTAAGGTAGTAGCTTATGCATTACGTCAGCTTCGTGATCATGAGAGAAATTACCCAACCCATGACTTGGAGTTAGCAGCGGTGGTTTTTGTACTTAAGCTTTGGAGGCATTATTTATATGGAGATCGGGTGGAGATTTTCACTGACCACAAGAGTCTGAAATATGTGTTTACCTAGAAGGATCTTAACATGCATCAGAGAAGATGGCTAGAACTACTTGTCGATTATGACATCAACTTGCAGTATCATCCTGGGAAGGCCAACATAGTAGCAGATGCATTGAGCAGGAGAGCTGGAGTTTATTTCCTAACAGCACAGCCAGAGTTATTAGCAGATCTTCAGAAGATAGGTATTAAGATAGTTCTTCCTACCAATGTAGCATTGATGGCCAGCATGCAAGTTTAGTCCAGCATTGTCGAGAGGATTAAGTTAGCTCAGTCAACGGATTCTAAGCTTCAGCGGCTTAGGGCAGAATGTGTAGCAGGACGGAGAGCAGAGTTATGTATTCATGAGGATGGTACACTTCGACATGGGAGGCATCTTTGTGTACCCAGTGGTGATATCAGACAGGAGATCATGACAGAGGCTCACAGTTCTTAGTATTCAATTCATTTCGGTGGTACGAAGATGTACCGAGACATCCGTCAGCATTTCTGGTGGAATGGCATGAAGAGGGAGATAGCCCGGTTTGTCTCTCTTTGTTTAGTTTGTCAACAAGTTAAGGCTGAACATCAGAGACCAGCTGGACTTCGTTAACCTTTACCGATCCCAGAATGGAAATGGAAGCACATTCCTATAAATTTTGTAACTGGGTTACCTAAATCCCCAGCTGGAAGAGATGCTATCTGGGTTATAGTTGACAAGCTCACCAAGGTAGCTCATTTTCTTCCTTTCAGAATTGGTCAGTCGACGAATCAGCTAGCAGAGATGTACCTCAAGCAGATTGTCAGATTGTATGGAGTACCAGTTAGTATCATATCAGACAGAGATTCAAGATTCACATCACACTTTTGGCGGAGTCTTCAAGAAAGCTTGGGGACTCGTCTCAATTTCAGTTCAGCTTATCATCCGCAGACAGATGGTCAGTCAGAACGCACGATCCAGACTCTTGAAGATATGTTGCGATCGTGTACACTAGATTTTGGTGGTTCATGGAAAGATCACCTGCATCTCGTGGAGTTCTCCTATAATAACAGTTTTCAGGCCAGTATCCAGATGGTACCCTTTGAAGCACTGTATGGCAGGAAGTGTAGATCACCTTTAGCTTGGGATGATGTCGACGAGAGACAGATGCTTGGTCCAGAGATAATTACGCAGACAATCGAGGTGGTCAGACAAGTCAGAGATCATCTTCGAGTTGCCCAAGATCGCCAGCGCCATTGGGCCGATTCTTATCGACGTCCCCTTGAGTTTTCAGTCGGCGAACACGTGTTCCTTACGATCTCGCCTACCCGT
This sequence comes from Iris pallida, assembly GCA_029216955.1. Classification (NCBI taxonomy): domain Eukaryota; kingdom Viridiplantae; phylum Streptophyta; class Magnoliopsida; order Asparagales; family Iridaceae; genus Iris; species Iris pallida. The sequence goes on from JANAVB010008536.1 coordinate 7,553, forward strand.
GGCGTCATTCGATTCGGCGTATGGGAAAAGCTTAGTCGTAGATACATAGAGCCGTTCGATATCCTTGAACGAGTAGGTGATGTGTCCTATCGTCTCGCTCTTTCACCGTCGTTATATGCGGTACATGACGTATTCCATGTATCCCAATTGCGACGGTATATTTTGGATCCGAGTCATGTCCTTGATCATTCGGAATTGGTTGTTGGTACCAACCTTTCGTATGAGGAAAGACCCGTATCCATTTTAGATCGAAGAGAGAAGGTGCTATAGAATAAGACTATTAGTTTAGTCCGTGTTGCTTGGGGTCATCACTCTTTGGGTGAGTCAACGTGGGAGCGTGAGGATGATATTCATTCACGATATCCACACCTGTTTGACTCATAAGGTATAATGTGTTCCTTATGCCTTATGCTTTTAATTCCTTGCTTGTATGAATGATTGCTCGATTGATTGCTAGTCGTAACTTCTTATGATTAATATAGCTTTCTCCGACATCTCTAGCCTCTTGATTAAATTCTGAGGACGGAATTCTTTTACGGTGGGTAGAGTTGTCACTCCCGTTTCCCGTTATACGTATTTTCGTATGCGTATACAAGATTTCTGGCATTTATTAGGTGGACCGTAGTTAGGCTTGTTTTGCTTAGCCTAGTCTTGGTTTAATCTTGACTTGGTTTATTTGATCGGTTCGCTTCAATTTGACTTGGTTTGGCTTGGCTTGGTTTGAGATGGAGAGGGTTAATATATAACCCAACTCCTTCTCTCTCTCTTCATTCACTTCTTCATTTATTTTCTTCATCTTCTTCATTTTCTCCTCCCACCCACCAAGTCCTAGGCAAGTGCGACTTGTTTCAAGATGGATCTCAAGTTTTATTGTTCCATTATCTTCCTTACTTGATTTTAAGCCACTTTAGAACTTGATATTTTTTATTTTGGTGGATGGATTCATGTAGATCTAAGTGTGTATTATTTTCAGTTTTCTTGGGATTTTATCTATTAAACTTTATTATTTTCCTGTTTGATTATTCCATGTTGTAGAGAATCAATTTTACCCAAAATAGACCTTTGAAAAGTTAGATTTCGAACGTATTTTGAGGAAGTTATGGCCAAAGTATTTTTGGCCATTTTCTAGTTTCATCTGTCCTAATTTTGGCAGGGACGATGAATAGTGCCGCATGAATAGTGTCGCAGATTGCAGGAATGAATAGTACCGCAGCCGCATGAGATGAATAGTACCGCAGTCGCATGAGATAAATAGTATCGCAGCCGCAGGAATGACTAGTACCGCGTCTTGAATAGTGCCGCAGACGCATGAGATGAATAGTGCCGCAGCCGCATGAGATGAATAGTGCCCGCAGCCACATGAGATGAATAGTACCGCAGCCGCAGGAATGAATAGTGTCGTATGACTAGTACCGCTAGTCGCATGGATGAATAGTGCCACATGAATAGTGCCGCAGTCGCATGAGATGAATAGTGCCACAGCCGCAGGAATGAATAGTACCTCATGAATAGTACCGCAGTCGCATGAATTAATAGTGCCGCATGAATAGTGCCGCAGCCGCATGAGATGAATAGTGCCGCAGCCGAATGAGATGAATAGTGCCGCTGCCGCAGGAATGAATAGTGCTGCATGAATAGTACCACAACCGCATGGATGAATAGTACCGCATGAATAGTGCCGCAACCGCATGAGCATGAATAGTACCGCATGGAATGAATAGTGCTGCAGAATGCCGCATAGGGCCTATTTTGGCTGTTTTTAAGTCCTATTTGGCTGAATTGTGGCCAGAATTTCTTCCAACTTCCAACATGAAAGTTGTAGATCTTTTCCTTGGCTTCAAGAATATGTTATTAGCTATTTTATACAAGTTTCTCTTATTCATGATAATGTAAGGATAGAACACGATAATGGCCTGTTAAGGCACACTCTTAGCCAGTAACAAGTAACAAGTAACATGACATGATAGTGGCTCGTCAGGACGCACTCTTGATAAGTAAACCTAACATGATAATCTTGATATGCTGTTGTGACGGCTATCTTGACTTGCTAAGTAACTCTTGTCGTGACACCGTGGGTGTTTGTGCTTGTATAAGCTATATGTCTCGTCTTGCATCATGTCTAGGACATGAATTCCTGGTTACCACGGTCAGGGATTCATATTAAATCTGACTAGAATAATGACTAAATTGATCATGTAGTTCATGAAGAGATTTTCCAGCTATAGGCAGTCCCGTTATCTGGGCGCTCTAATTGGACTTGTAGCCTGCCGTCGAGTAGGGCACATTTCCAGCACAATGTCATGTGTTGCACCTCTAAGTCACCTAATCCAACTCTCTCAACTTGTGACCGGATAACCTGGATTAAGTCTGCAGGACTTGTGGCTGTTGGAACATCTCATTGCATCTTGCTAGTAACTAGGCTTGTGATAACCCTAGTTAGTTAAAGTATTAAGCCGTACTCATTGTTTGGCCGTGAATGATGGATGGAGTCCATTCTAGTCTTATCTAAGCAAGACTGCTATATGGTTATTACTGCACATTACTTTATGCTTTACTTTTGTCGATAATTGGTTGGAGACTAAGCTCAGTTCAGGTGAAGGGTACAACCCCGGTCCTTGTTTGGCTTACGGGTTGTAACTTGGCTACCGGAATAGTCCCTTAGTTGTCTTATCGTTTATCGTCTTATTTTCTCTAACTCATTTCTTTTATTATCCTTTATGTCTCATGTGCTAATATGCTGATTTTAGTTCTTAAGTGAAGCCTCCTTTGTGGCACTTGCTCTTTCTGGGGTCTAACCCAGCTGGTTTTGTATGGCCAGATTTTGGAGTAGTAGCACCCGAGGATCTTCCAGCCTTCCAGCCAGATGGTGCACACTAGACGCAACCCTGGCAACGAGTGGGTTTTATTTTGCTCTCCCACTCTATTGTAAATTATTCTTTTAAGGCGTTTAGCCGTTCGAACAAGTGTTAGCTCTTGTTAAATTTACATTCCTGTCTGCCTAATGGATGTAACATGATTGACAGATCCTAGGGTTGATCATGTATGACTTAAACTCTTGCTAGTCTTCGCATTTTGTATGACTAGCTTCATGATCATCTGAATATGTAATGTTTGAGATGCCTTACTTTCTATGTCTGATGATCTACCATCTTGTTACTTTTACTTGCTTGCTTGAGATTGAGACACTAGGCTTGTTCTTGACCCTAAGAGACTAATGGCTTGTTGTAAACCCTCATGCATCTAGACAGCCGTGACCGTATTGCGAGGTAGGATTTACTTCAATGTACGTAGCTGGCTGTGTCTGTCCCCCGCTCTCCAGTATTCTAGTTCAGGGGCGTGACAAATCTGAAGGCCCCACATCTGCATCTGAACTCCTGACCACAATCACCTCAATCCCTAGGCTCTCCAAATCTGCTAACAAGTAACGATCCATCGTCAAATACATAGCTACCGGATACCTACTCAAGGCGTAGGCAACTACGTTGGCCTTTCCTGGATGATACTGCAATAAAATGTCGAAGTCCTTCATCAACTCCAACCATATGTGTTGCCTCATGTTGAGCTCTTTCTGTGTAAATACATACTTCAAGCTCTTGTGGTTTGTGAAGATCTCCACACGCTCTCCGTATAGATAGTGCTTCCACAACTTAAGAGCAAAGATAACTGTCGCCAACTCCAAATCATGGGTAGGGTAGTTCTTCTCATGCGGATGTAATTGCCTAGATGCATAGGCAATCATCTTTCCTTGCTACTGTAAGACACAACCCAAACCCTTTCCTGAGGCGTCACTGTAGATAGTGTACCCGCCTGATCCTGATGGCAATATCAAAATTGGGGTTGTCGTCAGTCGCTTCTTCAACTCATCAAAAGCAACTTGACACTCCTCTGACCAGATAAACTCTGCATCCTTCCGGGTCAGCCTAGTTGTCACGCCCCAGAACTAGAATACTGGAGAGCGGGGGCAGACATAGCCAGCTACGTATATTGAAATGGAAACCACCTCGATATACGGTCACGGCTGTCTAGAAATATGAGGGTTTACTACAAGCCAACAGTCTCTTATGGTCATGAACAAGCCTAATGTCTCAATCACAAGCAAGTAAGTAAGGTCGCAAGATGTATGATCATTAAATATACAATAATAAGGCATCCCAAATATTACATATTCAGCTGATCATGAAGCTAGTCGTTACAAAATGTTAGGACTAGCAAGAGTTTAGTCGTACATGATCAACCCTAGGATTTGTTAATCATGTCTACAGCCCGTAGGCAGACAGTAAGTAAAGTGCATCGAGCTAACAGGTGCTCGTCGGCTAAACGCCTCAAAAGAATAACTTTACAATAGAATGAGCGAAACAAAATAGAAAACCCACTCGTAGCCCGGGTTCCTTCTAGTCGCCACCATTGGGCTGGAAGCTTGGTAGATCCTCGGAAGCTGCTCCGAAATCTGGCCACACAAAACCAGCTGGGTCAACCCCAGAAAGAGCAAGTGCCACAAGGGGGCCACGAAATAAGAACAAAAGCCAGCAATTAGCACAAGAAAATTTAATATTAAAACTAGAATTTACGAAAACATGGCAGGATGATATACGACGAGATAACCATGAAACTATTCCGATAGCCAGGTTACAACCCGTAAACCAAACAAGGACCGGGGTTGTAACCCTTCATCTGAACAGAACTTGGTTTCCCACCATTTATCGGCAAGATAATAATGCAAGAAATCAAGACAGGGAGCAATCTTGTACTGGATCAAGACATGGCTAAACTGGTTATACCTCATTCAATCAATCACGGCCAAGCAGATACTACGGCTTACTACTTTAACTAACTAGGGTTATCACAGGCCTAATTACTAACAAGATACAGTGAGATTGTTCCACAGCCACAAGCCCTGCAGACCATCCAGGTTACCCAGGTCAAAATTTAGGGGTTGAATTCAGGTGGGTACATCGCCCAGAAGATAAATGTACCCATAGGTGACTTAGAGGGTGCAACACGCGACGGTGTGCTGGAAATGTGCCCTACTCGACGGCAGCTACAGATCCCAAGAGCGTCCAGGTAACGGGATTGCCTGTAGCTGTGTCATCTCTTCATGACTACTGAGTTATTCTAGTTATTAACCTTAATCCATTTTAGTAGGTGCTCCTGACCGTGGTACTCAGGAGTCCTATCCTAGACATGATGTAAGACAGGACAAGTGGATTTAACAAGCAAGCAAGAAAGAACTACCCACGGTGTCAAGGCAGGTCAAGTTAAGTTAGCCGTCGTAACAGCATTAAGATAAATCATGTCAGGGTACTTGTCAGGAGTGCGCCACGACGGGCCACTATCATGTCAGGTTGGTCATGTCAGGAGTGCACCACTACGGGTCACTGTCGTGTTATGCTAGTTCCTTGTCATACCATGCCATGTACAATAGTCATTCCAAACATATTAAGTAAAATCAAGTTCATGACAAAAGGCGTAAGGATATAAAAAGGGCGTAAAATATCTAATAAAATATCAATATACAGGACTATAGAAAAGTCAAGCTTAAAGAAATAAGACCAAAACTCCAAGAGCCAATGGGTTAAGCAAGGTGTTCAGGGTACAGCGTACGCACAAGACACGCACGCAGGAGAGCTGCATACGTGAGAAGTCACGCACGCAGGAGAGTTGCATACGTGAAAAGTCACGCACGCAAGGAGCGACATACGTGAAAAGTCACGCACGCCAGAGAACTGCGTACAGAGCGGCATACGTGTAAAGTCACGCACACAGAGCGGCATACGTAAAAAGTCACGCACACAGGGAGCGGCATACGTGAAAAGTCACGCACGCAGGAAGCGGCATACGTAAAAAGTCACGCACACAGGAAGCGACATACGTGAAAAGTCACGCACGCAGGAGAGCTCCATACGTGAAAAGTCACGCACGCAGGGAGCGGCATACGTGAAAAGTCACGCACGCATGGAGCGGCATACGTGAAAAGTCACGCACGCAGGAAGCGGCATACGTGAAAAGTCACGCACGCAGGGAGCGGCATACGTGTAAAGTCACGCACACAGGGAGTGGCATACGTGAAAAGTCATGCATGCCAGAGAACTGCGTACGTGTAAAAGCACGCAAGCAGAGAGCCGCGTACGCGTAAAAACATGCACGCAGGGCCTGGGTCTTCTTCTCCATGGCTGAGAAGAAGCTCCAATGGCTCCAAAACTTGAAAACCTCATAACTTGGCCATCCGAACTCCAAATCCAGATTTCCAAAGTTCTAACCAGGGTGGAATTGAACTCTCTTCCACAAGGAAACATCAAAACCAATAAAAATCTAACTTAAGTAGATCAAAACCATGCAAAACCAAAAATGGAGAAAACTTAGATCTAGAACAATAGAGACTCCAAATCACAAAATACCAAGTTCTAATGTTGATCACCAAGTCCTAATCTAGCAAATGGACAAATAAAAGAGGGTTCTCATGTGGTGGCAAGGTGCACTTGCCTAGGGGGGTGGGTGTTGTTGTGTGGAGGAAGAAGAAGAAGAAATTAATGGAGGTTGTAATGAAGAGAGAGAGTGTTAGGTAGGGATTATAAAGAGGGTGGGTTATGGTGTGTTGAGGGTGGAGCTTAGGCTAAGGTGTTCCAATACACATAATAAACCAAACCAAACCAACCCAATCCAATTAAAACCGAACCATGCCAAAACCCAAAATACAAGAAATATCGAAATTCAACAAGTTGAGAAAAATAAAAATACATGCCAAAATACAGATACGAGTATAAATACGAAATACGGGAAATGCGGGAAATGAGGGTGACAACTCTATCCACCTTAAAAGAATTCCGTCCTCGAAATTTAATCAAGGAGCTAGAGATTGTCACGACAAGCTATATTAAGCACAGGCAAGTTACACTAAGCAGTTCAATCATACAATCATACAATGCAAGCAAGGAAGGGAAAACGTAAGGCATAAGAAAGATATTATACCTCACGAGTCAAACAGATAGGGATATCGCGATCGGATGTCGTCCTCACGCTCCCACGTTGACTCACCTAGAGAGTGATGACCCCAAGCAACACGGACTAATTTAATAGTCTTGTTATTGAGTATCTTCTCCCTCCGGTCCAATATAGACACGGGCCTCTCCTCATACGAAAGGTTGGTACCAACAACCAATTCCGAATGGTCTAGGATGTGGCTCGGGTCCAGAATATACCGTCGTAATTGGGACACATGGAATACATCATGCACCTCACTTAGCGACGGCGGAAGAGCGAGACGATAGGATACATCTCCTACTCGCTCTAGAATATCGAACGGTCCTATATACCTAGGACTAAGCTTTCCCCGCACGCCGAAGCGAATGATGTCGCGGTTAGGCGAGATCCTAAGGAATACATGGTCGCCGACAGCAAATTCTAAGGGACGTCGATGAGCATCGGCCCAATGGCGCTGGCGGGCCTGGGCAACTCGGAGGTGATCTCTGACCTTCCTGACAACTTCAACCGTCTGGGAAATCAATTCGGGTCCGAGCATCTGCCTCTCCCCGACATCGTCCCATGCTAGCGGAGATCTGTACTTCCTGCCATAAAGAGCCTCGAAGGGTGCCATCTGGATACTGGCCTGATAACTGTTGTTGTACGAGAATTCTACCAGGTACAGATGATTCTCCCATGAACCACCGAAGTCAAGGGTACAGGATCTCAATATATCCTCAAGAGTCTGGATTGTGCGCTCTGATTGACCATCCGTCTGCAGGTGATAAGCTGAGCTGAATTAAAGGCGAGTCCCCAAACTCTTCTGCAAGCTGCGCCAAAAGTATGATGTGAATCTTGAATCCCTGTCCGAGGTGATGCTAACTGGCATACCGTGAAGCCTGACGATCTGCCTGAGATACATCTCTGCTAACTGCGCCGTCGACTGCCCAACTCTGAATGGAAGAAAGTGTGCCACCTTGGTAAGCCTGTCCACAATTACCCAAATAGCATCTCTGCCAGTCGGAGATCTGGGCAATCCGGTCACAAAATCCATGGTTATATGTTTCCATTTCTATTCTGGGATCGGTAAGGGTTGACGAAGTCCAGCGGGCCTCTGATGTTCAGCCTTAACCTGTTGGCAAACCAAACACCGAGAGACAAACCGGGCTATCTTCCTCTTCATGCCATTCCATCAGAAATGTTGGCGAATATCACGGTACATCTTCATACCACCCGGATGAATAGAATACTGTGAACTGTGGGCTTCTGCCATGACTTCCTGTCTGATATCTCCACTGGGTACACAAAGATGAGTGTCGTACCGAAGTTTACCGTCTTCATGGATACATAACTCTGGCCTTCTTCCTGCTTCACACTCTGCTATGAGTCGCTGGATCTTGGAATCTGTTGACTGTGCCACCCGGATTCTCTCAACTATGCTGGACTGAACCTGTAGGCTGGCCATCAATGCTACGCTGGTTGGAAGAACCACTTCAATTCCCATCTTCTGAAGATCTGCCAATAATTTTGGTTGCGCCGTCAGAAAATAAACTCCGGCTCTCCTGCTCAATGCATCTGCTACAATGGCCTTCCCGGGATGATACTGCAAATCCATATCATAGTCCACTAGTAGCTCGAGCCATCTTCTCTGCCACATATTGAGGTCCTTCTGGGTGAAAACATACTTCAGGCTCTTATGATCAGTAAAGATCTCCACTCTATCTCCATACAAGTAGTGTCTCCACAACTTCAAAGCAAACACTACCGCCGACAATTCCAGGTCGTGGGTCGGGTAATTCTTCTCATGATCACGTAGTTGACGTGACGCATAAGATATTACCTTTCCATGCTACATCAAGACACACCCCAATCCTCTGCCTGAAGCGTCGTAATAAACTGCGAATCCTCCGGTCCCATCTGGAAGGGTGAGAATGGGAGCCGTAATCAAACCTTGCTTCAACTTTTCAAATGATTCCTGACACTCTGCTGTCCAAACAAACGGCATATCCTTGCGGGTCAACTGGGTCATCGGCGCTGAGATCCTTGCGAAATCTGAAATGAACCGCCAGTAGTAGCCGGCCAATCCAAGAAAGCTGCGAACCTCTGCCACTGAGCTGGGTACCGGCCATGACTCGATAGCCATAATCTTCTGGGGATCCACTTCCACTCCTCCTCGGGTAATGATGTGACCCAAGTATGATATGCGATCGAGCCAGAACTCGCATTTACTGAATTTGGCGTACAACTGATGCTCTCTAAGCGTTTAGAGGACGACTCTGAGATGCTGCTCATGCTCTGCTTCACTCTTGCTGTAGACCAGGATGTCATCTAGGAACACGATCACAAACTGATCCAAGTAAGGCATGAAAATGCGATTCATGAGGTCCATGAATACGGCCGGCGCATTGGTCGCTCCAAAGGGCATAACAAGGAACTCCCAATGTCCATACCTCGATCTGAATGCTGTCTTCGGGATGTCCTGCTCTCTGACTCTGATCTGGTGGTATCCCGACCGCAAGTCGATCTTCGAGAACACTGAAGCCCCTCTGAGCTGATCAAACAAGTCATCTATCCTCGGAAGAGGGTATCTGTTCTTGATTGTCACCGAATTCAAGGTACGATAATCAACACATAGCCTGGACGTACCATTCTTCTTTTTCACAAGAAGCATCGGGGCTTCCTAAGGCGATCCACTTGCACGGATGAATCCCTTTGTCCTCAGTTATTCAATCATCTTGTATAAAATTTCCAACTCTGAAGGCGCCATCCTGTAGACTCGCTCTGATACTGGTGCTGTCCTGGGAATCAAGTCTATAGTGAACTCAATCTCCCGTTCCGGCGGCATCCCTGGAAGCTCCTCTGGAAAGACATCTGGATACTCTTCAACTATCCGGGGTAACTGCACTGCTGCTACTGCCATCCGCAATGCTGGGGAAGATGGCTCTACTGCGCCTCTAGAAAACGAAAACTCTGGCTCGCCGGGGATACTAAAGACAACTCTGCCAATATGGCAGTCTATCCTAGCATACTGGTTCCTCAACCAATCCATGCCTAGGACTACATCATAGTCTGCCATAGGAAACTCTATGAATCTAGCGAGGAACTCCCTACCGCTAACTACGATCCGACACGAAGAAAACACTCGATCTACTCCTACAAGGCCATTACCAGTAAGTATATTGAGCCTCACTGATAATGACTCGGGCTCCAATCCTATCCGTGTCGCGAATCGTGCAGACATAAATGAATGCGATGCACCAGAATCAAATAATACAGACGCTGGAGAGGAGTTGACGAGAATAGTACCTGCCACAACCTCACCTGGTGCAACTTCTTCTTCCATAGCCATCATCATGGCCTGACCTTGTCCTCTGGCTGCTGGTTCCCTCTGCTGGAAACCTCTCTGCCTATTCTGGGTCTGAGCTTGGGCTTGTGCATACTGCTGGGGGTGCTGTTGCTGAAATGCCTGAGACTGAGGCGGCAAGGGCCTCGAAGACTGATACTGCTGCTGCTGAACTGGTGCTGGGGCCGGTCCTCTCAACGAAGAGCTAGAAGGGTTGGATGCTGATGAACCACCCCTATTCGGGCAAGCCCCTATCCTATGATCTGCTGCTCCACAAGCCAGGCATAATCCCTGTGCCCTGCGACAATCCGCCACTATATGGCCTGGCTTACCGCAATGAGAACATCCCATCGCGGATGTTTGCTTCTGCTTCTGCTGCTTCGGGTACGTCAGGGTCGAATGCTGAACCGACGTTACTGAGGCCGCCCGCCTCGGAGTTCCAATGGTCAATCCCCTAGCTGCCGGGGCTGGAGCTGATGATTGGTACATCTGACTGTGGGACCGCTTCCTACCTCCGGTCCTATCCACGATCCTCTGGGAGGTGTACTCATGCCTCCTAGCTGCCCTCAAGACTGCATCGAACGTCTGGTGCTCGAACTGCTCAACCGCCAACAAGATCTCCAAATGTAGTCCCTGCTGGAACCGCTGGGCCCTATCAAACTCGGTCGCCAACAAGGTGGGGGCAAACCTACTGAGTCTAGAAAACTCCGATGCATAACTGTCGACTGTTCTGCCTCCTTGCTTCAAGTTGGTAAATCTGGTCTGCAGGTCGTACCGAGCCACAGCATCGAAATACTTCGTCTAAAATCTCTCTCTAAATACTGCCCAAGCAATGGGTGCCACTAATCCCATGGCTTGCGCTGCCACCAACTGCGAGCCAAGTCCAACAACTGCAAGCGTACCACCGCCACCTTCTCATTCTCGGGTGTCCTAGCTGCTTCCAGAATCATCTCGGTATCCTGAAGCTATGCATCCGCGGCAATCGCATCCTCGCTGGCGTCGAAGAATGGAGGGTTCAAGCGCTTGAAGCTGTTTGCCGCCTGGTTCCCTGGATGTCCGCCTCGGGTCAAAGCATCTTGAACTGTCTGGTGCAGGGCGTCGCTTCGACGATCCTGGGAAGCTATCAAGGTTCTGATGAGGCCTACTAAGGTACCATCATCTGGCTCTGCGGGCTGGACGGGCCGAACTGGTAACTCTCCTCCAGTAGGCACAACTCTGGAGGCGACTCCGGAATGCTGGGCTTGATCTCCAGGTTGCTACTGGTCCATGGGAGGTGCTCCTCCTTGCTGATCGGCAGGGTCAAGCACAGTGCCGCTGAGGAAGACGACACAGAGAAATAATAAGGAAGGACCAGGACAGATCAACGATACAAGCATGTAATCAGGACAAGAATTTCAGGGATTTGAAAATACGGGCGGAGATCAAGGGCGAATACTGATTGAGACATCTATTCGGTAAACCCTCATATTTCTTAATTGATAAGACCTGCATGGGCCACCACTTAAGCCATGTCACGCCCCAGAACCAGAATACTGGAGAGCAGGGGCAGACATAGACAGCTACGTATATTGAAATAGAAACCACCTCGATATACGGTCACGGCTGTCTAGAAATATGAGGGTTTACTACAAGCCAACAGTCTCTTATGGTCATGAACAAGCCTAATGTCTCAATCACAAGCAAGTAAGTAAGGTCGCAAGATGTATGATCATTAAATATACAATAATAAGGCGTCCTAAATATTACATATTCAGCTGATCATGAAGCTAGTCATTAATAAATGTTAGGACTAGCAAGAGTTTAGTCGCACATGATCAACCCTAGGATTTGTTAATCATGTCTACAGCCCGTAGGCAGACAGTAAGTAAAGTGCATCGAGCTAACAGGTGCTCGTCGGCTAAACGCCTCAAAAGAATAACTTTACAATAGAGTGAGCGAAACAAATAGAAAACCCACTCGTAGCCCGGGTTCCTTCTAGTCGCCACCATTGGGCTGGAAGCTTGGTAGATCCTCGGGAGCTGCTCCGAAATCTGGCCACACAAAACCAGCTGGGTCAACCCCAGAAAGAGCAAGTGCCACAAGGGGGCTACGAAATAAGAACAAAAGCCAGCAATTAGCACAAGAAAATTTAATATTAAAACTAGAATTTATGAAAATATGGCAGGATGATATACGACGAGATAACCATGGAACTATTCCGATAGCCAGGTTATAACCCGTAAACCAGACAAGGACCGGGGTTGTAACCCTTCATCTGAACAGAACTTGGTTTCCCACCATTTATCGGCAAGATAATAATGCAAGAAATCAAGACAGGGAGCAATCTTGTACTGGATCAAGACATGGCTAAATTGGTAATACCTCATTCAATCAATCACGGCCAAGCAGATACTACGGCTTACTACTTTAACTAACTAGGGTTATCACAGGCCTAATTACTAACAAGATGCAGTGAGATTGTTCCACAGCCACAAGCCCTGCAGACCATCCAGGTTACCCAGGTCGAAATTTAGGGGTTGAATTCAGGTGGGTACATCGCCCAGAAGACAAATGTACCCTTAGGTGACTTAGAGGGTGCAACACGCGACGATGTGCTGGAAATGTGCCCTACTCGACGGCAGGCTACAGATCCCAAGAGCGCCCAGGTAACGGGATTGCCTGTAACTGTGTCATCTCTTCATGACTACTGAGTTATTCTAGTTATTAACCTTAATCCATTTTAGTAGGTGCTCCTGACAGTGGTACTCAGGAGTCCTATCCTAAACATGATGCAAGACAGGACAAGTGGATTAAACAAGCAAGCAAGAAAGAACTACCCACGGTGTCAAGACAGGTCAAGTTAAGTTAGCCGTCGTAACAGCATTAAGATAAATCATGTCAGGGTACTTGTCAGGAGTGCGCCACGACGGGCCACTATCATGTCAGGTTGGTCATGTCAGGAGTACACCACTACGGGTCACTGTCGTGTTATGCTAGTTCCTTGTCATACCATGCCATGTACAATAGTCATTCCAAACATATTAAGTAAAATCAAGTTCATGACAAAAGGCGTAAGGATATAAAAAGGGCGTAAAATATCTAATAAAATATCAATATACAGGACTATAGAAAAGTCAAGCTTAAAGAAATAAGACCAAAACTCCAAGAGCCAATGGGTTAAGCAAGGTGTTCAGGGTACAGCGTACGCACAAGACACGCACGCAGGAGAGCTGCATACATGAGAAGTCACGCACGCAGGAGAGTTGCACACGTGAAAAGTCACGCACGCAGGGAGCGGCATACGTGAAAAGTCACGCACGCCAGAGAACTGCGTACATAGCGACATACGTGAAAAGTCACGCACACAGAGCGGCATACGTGAAAAGTCACGCACACAGGGAGCGGCATACGTGAAAAGTCACGCACGCAGGGAGCGGCATACGTGAAAAGTCACGCACACAGGGAGCGACATACGTGAAAAGTCACGCACGCAGGAGAGCTACATACGTAAAAAGTCAAGCACGCAGGGAACGGCATACGTGAAAAGTCACGCACGCAGGGAGCGGCATACGTGAAAAGTCACGTACGCAGGAAGCGGCATACGTGAAAAATCACGCACACAGGGAGCGGCATACGTGAAAAGTCACGCACACAGGGAGCGGCATACGTGAAAAGTCATGCACGCCAGAGAACTGCGTACGTACAAAAGCACACAAGCAGAGAGCTGCGTACGCGTAAAAACACGCACGCAGGGTCTGGGTCTTCTTCTCCATGGCTGAGAAGAAGCTCCAATGGCTCCAAAACTTCAAAACCTCATAACTTGGCCATCCGAACTCCAAATCCAGATTTCCAAGTTCTAACCAGGGTGGAATTGAACTCTCTTCCACAAGGAAACATCAAAACCCATAAAATCCAACTTAAGTATATCAAACCATGCAAAACCGAAAATGGAGAAAACTTAGATCTAGAACAATGGCGACTCCAAATCACAAAATACCAAGTTCTAATGTTGATCACCAAGTCCTAATCTAGCAAATAGACAAATAAAAGAGGGTTCTCATGTGGTGGCAAGGTGCACTTGCCTAGGGGGTGGGTGTTGTTGTGTGGAGGAAGAAGAAGAAGAAATTAATGGAGGTTGTAATGAAGAGAGAGAGTATTAGGTGGGGATTATAAAAGGGTGGGTTGTGGTGTGTTGAGGGTGGAGCTTAGGCTAAGGTGTTCCAATACACATAATAAACCAAACCAAACTAACCCAATCCAATTAAAATCGAACCATGCCAAAACCCAAAATACGAGAAATACCAAAATTCCACAAGTTGAGAAAAATAAAAATACATACCAAAATCTAGATACGAGTATAAATACGAAATACGAGAAATACAGGAAATGCGGGTGACACTAGTCAATGGCTCTGCAATCCGGAAGAAATCCTGAACAAACCTCCTGTAGTAGCCTGCCAATCCAAGAAAGCTCCTGATCTCCGTAATTGAACTCGATGATGTCCATGCCTCAACTGCTCTAATCTTCTTTGGATCGACTGAGATCCCATCTTCAGTCACAACATGACCTAGGAAATCAACTCGATCCAAGAAGAACTCACATTTTGAGAGCTTTCCGTAAAGTTGCTCCTTCCTGTGAGTCTCCAGAACCACTCTCAAATGCTCTTCATGCTCCTCTGGGGTCTTCGATTACACCAAGATGTCATCGATGAACACCACCACGAACTTGTCCAAGTACTAGTGGAACACCTTGTTCATCAAGTTCATGAACACTGTCGGGACGTTAGTTAACCCAAACGGCATCACCATGAACTCAAACTGGCCATACCGTGTCCTGAATGCTGTCTTCGGAATATTCTCCTCTTTCATCTTCACTTGATGATAACCTGACCTCAGATCAATTTTGGAGAATACCTTCGCTCCGCTCAACTGATCGAATAGATTATCGATCCTCGGCAACGGGGTACTTGTTCTTGATCGTGAGGTTGTTGAGTGTCCTTTAGGTCGATACACTTCCGTACCGATCCATCCTTATTCGGTACAAAGAGTACATGTGCACCCCACGATAAAGAGAACTCGATCGGATGAAGCCTTTGTCCTGCAACTCATCCACCTGCTTCTTCAACTCCACAAGCTCGCTGTTGTTCACTCTATAGACATACTGAGATATCGGCTCTGCGCCGGGCACCAAGTCTATAGAGAACTCCACATCTCTGTCCGAAGGTAACCCTGGCAACTCCTCTGGAAATACATCCATAAACTCAGCTATCAATGGATGTGGCATGCTCTGTTCCTCTGCTGAAACTTTTCAAAAAACTCTGCTGCTCTGCTCCATCTTCCGTCTGGTGAACTCAAACTCTGGCTGTCCTGGCACTCTGAAAAGAACTCTACCACCCCGACAATCTATACTGGCCTGGTGCCAGCTTAGCAAAATCATACCGAGTATATTATCATAGTTCGATAATGGTATTACGAACAGACTTACATCCAGTTCTCGGCATCCCAAAACTACTCTTCGATCCTTGCAAACATCACAGACGAGGATAATACCACCCTCCAGTCATGATATTGCAAGTCCTAGGCAGTGGTTAAGAAGAAAGCTGGTGTCTAACAGCAAATGATACAGACACAAGCTATAGGAAGCACCCGAATCAAATAATACGAATGCGGAAAAAGAGTCGTTAAGAACAAAACCTACTATAAGATCTCCTACTGGCTCGGACTCCTCAGCTGCTATGGCAAAAGCTCGCCACTGCTGGCCTCCTCTAGTCTGCTGCTAGTGCTGGATAAACTTCTGCTGCTGGGTTGATAATGGTCCCTTCTGTTGTCTCGTCGGAACTTTGGCTCCTACTTCCTGAGCTGTATGTCCCGTAGCTATGGGACAATCCCTCAACTGATGCTCTGCTGTACCACAAAGTAGGCACTTGCCTAGCCTCTTCCTACACTCATTCCATACATGTCCTGGCTTCTTGCAGAAAGTACAACTGATGGCCTGCTGCTGTCTAGGTGCCTGTTGAAACTGCTTCTGCTGAAAAGGCTTCTGTTGATGCTGCTGATGATGATAATGAGGCCTCTTGGCTGGGCCCCTACTGTCGCTGGCTTCATGTGAATCACGACCTCTCTTCGATTTTAGTTCAAGGTCGTCCTCCACTGCCATAGCTTCTATCAAAATCACCTCAAAAGTAGCATTTATGTTGCTCTTGGTCAAGGACTTGATTTCCTTAACCAAGCCCTTCCTGAACCTCCTAGCCTTTGCTGTCTCGCTAAGGCCCTCCATAAATTTGCCCAGGTGGCAGAACTCTCCAGCGTACTCCTCTACTGTCTGGTTCCTCTGAACCAGGTTCTCGAACTACGTCTCCAATGCGCCAAGTGCTGTGTCGGGGAATAACTTCTCCTTGAAAAGCTTCTTGAAAGCCTCCCAAGTCTGCCACTCTGTACAAACTCGAGGTCGGTCTAGTACCATGTATGGGCAAGGTCCTGCATCTGACTGCTCACTGCTTCTTTCTGAAGCCTAGCTGGTATCTCCGTGAGACGGAAGATCTTCTCTATATACTCGATCCAGTCGTCAGCATATAGATACCCTCGGTACCCTTGAAGTCTCACGGCCGCATCTTCTGGAAGTCCTGAATTCCTGGAGTCCTCGGCTGGTACGTCTATATCTGCCCTTCCTGTGGTTGGGCAGGCACCTTCTCTACTGCCACCATGGCTAGCTGATGGGCATTTTTAATGCCCTGCCTCATATCTTCTGCCTGGTGCCGCTGAGTCTCCATCATCTGCTGTATGAAAGCAAAGAACTGCGACATATCAACGTCCCCTGAGGTGGTGGTGGTAGCATCCCCTGAACTCCTGGGGTAGTCCTCGAAACCGGTGGAGGAATACCCCCAAAAGTTGCAGACGGGCCCACCTGAGCTGGAACAAGAGGTGCTGTGTCCCAGGGTCCTGCTTCGTGGGCGAGAAGTGGCAGACCTCTCAGCGGTATCCCTCTGTGATCGTGACTCTACCATCCTGAAGGCAGATCAAACAAAGATCATTACTGAAAAGAAGCGATATAATCAAGGAGGACAGTTTGTTTTCAAGAGAAGACAATTAGCAGCAAGAATTAGATAAGAATTTTTCTAATGTGATTGAGTACCTTAATTTATATCCTATATCCTAAGGCAGGCTGTAGTGTACAAAATCGTACTAGTTGTGACTAATAGGACTGCATAGGCCCCACTAAAAATATGTCACGACCCACACCCGGTAAGGGCACGAGAAGTGGGTACGTCCAGCCTACGCGACAAGTATCGGCGGTAGAACGCTGTCCTAGGTCCAACATCTAACACAATCTAGAATATGCTCCGAATGGAGAACAATATAATAAGTAATCTCAATCACAACTAAGATGGAGAAGAAGATAAGATAATCTCAACAGAGAGTCACAATATGAATAATAAGTCTCGGTGTAAACCACACCATAAATAACATCTCAATACAATAACAATGTCTTAATGACTAGATAAAGATGTAAGTCTAATCTAAACTAATGGCAAGTCCTCAGCGACTACTGGACCCTGCTGAGGGTCTAGGTCACCTGTGTCAACTAAGCCTGCCCCATAGTAAGTGTCGCAGCAATCCTCATCATCTGTAATATTTCAACAGGTCCAGTCAGGATAGGAACGAATACATATCTCTCACACAGATCATAACATGAAAGAAAATATGAACAAGCTATAGAATAATATACATGAACTGCTGATAAAGAAATGAGACTGTAAAAGAGAACATGATATATGGAAATAGATATACATGATATAATAAAAGAACTAAACTACTACATGGTGTAGAGCACATCTGGTTATATAAATTGGCTTAGGTTATACATGACTTAAATCTAGTTTGGAGTTGTACATGAAAAGGGTGCAGATCACATAACCAAATAAACACTCCCCCGGCCCCAATCAGTACACAAGGATCTGTCCAGGTTATGTTATTGCACATAAAAGTAGTGTGTCACATGGATAGCTAGTCCACATGAACACTG
>JANAVB010008537.1:0-58608 GCA_029216955.1 Iris pallida
ACTCTTAATACTCTGCCTCACATAAGAGCTGAAAGTGGTTCCAGCTTTGAACTCGTACCAGTCTTCAGTGATAGTAAAATCTTTGCAATCATATTTCTCCAGCAGATGAGTGATTTCACTTTCAGAAAGAGGCTTGAAGTTGCTAATCTGGTACCACCTCTTCTCATTTATTTTCCTCTCATCCTTTCACGATTCATGAAAAGGTATGACATCCACTTCTGTATGTGGTTACCGGCTTCATCTTTGGAACCCTTATAATATAGAGTACATGTGCCAAAATGGCACATCATCTCTTCAAATAGATGAACCATCTCGGGGTTCTTCTCTGACAAAAAGTTCAGTTCCTCTGTCGTAGGAACATACTCCTCATACGGTAGCGAACCTGAAGGCAGGTGTGAGATGTATTCCATCTCGTGAAGGCGAAGCCCATCTCTCTTTTGGAGTCATAAAAGTCCCCGTCCTGTAGTTGTATCTCTCAACTAAAGCCAGGAACAGAAAAGGGTTAGGCTTGAAGCCGTAGGATGAATTGACGACGGCATCATAGAGATTTATCTTCTTCAGCTCAGTTTCAAAATTCTCTAAAGCCCAGTGGACTAAAGTCTTCCATCTCACATTCTCCTGATTCATTAGACCATTCATCCTTGGCGTCGAATCGGTCGGATAGAATGCATTCTTGTTGGACATGAATTCGTTTATGAAAATGGGCATCCTAAACGGCATTAATATGGCTGAGTCTTCAGGTGGTATGCATCCAGGCTTCAAACCCCGAAACACTGATACATGATCGTCCGGGGCACTAAAAAATCCCTCTTTCCTGTAAATAATACGGCTTGCTTTCGCCTGCTGATATTCTGTCAAATACCAGGACATCTTTCTCGGATAGCTGGCATGCATAAGTTTCATGATTGATAAACCCCGGGAAACCTTTGGCCAGTACATAGGTTGTTTCACATCCCCCTCAAAGCAGAAACACACCTTTTCCCTGATGCCCTTCGGCTGAGATTTTTGTGCTATAGCATCTCCGAATAAGAATGCTGGTTTCTTGTGGGATACCAGATCCAGACTCTGAAAAGGTTGTCCATTCATCAAGCAGTAAGGTTGTGTGGTCTTGATTGGCCAACAATGATAGTCTTGCTTCAGGAAGATCAAATTGAGGGAATGTTACATGAGATAACATGCTTAAATGAGATACTCAAGCACCCTTTAAATCTGCTTCTTCGCTTCGGATGTTCACTACAAGAAATGGCAGAAGACAAAGTCAGATATAGACTCTATATGGATATACTACCATGACATACTGAGTGAGTTATTCACGCTAAGTCCAGACAGATTAGGATGAAGACTAATCTATCCAGAAGATGACTCTCAGAAGTCTGCGTAAATAATTCAACATTGATATCTCTGTCAACATGTGAAAAATCACGCAGCGTTATCCTGAAAGCTGCGTAACTATTTCAACATGGACATTTCTGCCAACGTAAAAAGTCACGCAATCATGAGAGTCATGCTCCTTTTGTATGGAACACAGAGCTTCGTAAACACGAAGATGTGAAGTATGGCCGACCCTAAAGAGGGAGGCATACTTTTAATATCCTTTGCCCTAAGAAGGGGGGATATATTTCTGAAGTTTATTATTTTAAAGATCCTAAAAAGTTCTATGTGGAGTTCATCTTCATCAAACTCGTCTTCAACAGATCATGTTCTTCCATCACTTACGATGCATAGGAGCTTGCGGAACTTCCTGTCGAGGAAGTCTGTCAGTAGTGGCACGCGAAGAAGTTGCAGGGGCTTTCCCCTTGGCCTGAGCATCAGCTTTCTTGGGAGCCATTTCGACTGAGAAAGGAGAAAAAGAGTCAGGGAAGAAGGAGTTCGTCGGCGAAGATGAAGTTCTCTTCTGAGGGTTCTCTCTTTCAAAAGCAAGTAAAGAAGGAAAGAAGTAATCTATGGCTCATTTATAGGTTCATTCTAAACGGCCCATCATGATTCGTCTCGATTTAGGAGCTTGATACGGGATCCTAACTGCACAGAATCCCAACAGTCCAATCATTTAGGGATAAATATCTCTTTGGAGCCATCTCAGCGTGACTTTAACTCATTTTCATCATCTTTATTTTCAAAGTATTTCGAAAATATTTTATCATTTTTTCGAAAACTTTGAAGGGGGTTTTGTAGGCCTCAAAAATGAAGTCACGCTGAGTTGATCAGAACAAGTCACGCAGAGTGATCCGAAAAGCAGCACAAAAGATACGCTAAGTTCTGCCTGTCCATCTCCTTTAGAAATCACGCAGAGACAGCTCAGCCATACGTCAGAATCATAATAACTGGCAACACAGCAGTCGAGAAACGTCTCCTCGTATGCCACGTATGCACAGAACTCGAGAGATCATCGCCATCTTTTGCGTGATTTTCAAAATCTTCCTTAGCAAGACTCACTCTTCACCAAGTTGGCGTGACTTTGGGTCTTATCTTCATTTAATGCGGCTGACAATATAATCAATGTCAGAGATTTTGTGTCAGATGAAGCGTGCCAAATCAAGACAGCTGGCGGTTTGCGTGGATTCTAAACCTTCTCCTTCCAAGTTTGCGTGGATTTTTGAGTTATCTTCTCAAAGCCTGCGTGAATTCTGAAGTATTCTTCTTCAAAGCTTGCGTGGATTTTGCCTTCAACGAGTCTGCGTCAACGAAACTGCATGGATTTTTGCCTTCAGCAAGACAGCGTAGATTTTATTTCAACTGGAGTACGTGGCAGCCATGCCACCGATCTCTCTCTCGCGTGCCCAGTAACTTGCACACGACCCATGCACTAATGCCATGTGTCCAACAGTTACGGGCCACGTCCAGTAACTACTCACTAACCCTGCGTGTATTTAGAGTCTGCGTGACTTTTCAAATGCACCAGTGGTGAGGTAGTTATCTTTTCAGTTACTGTTTTGACTCTATAAATAGAGTTCTTTTTCTTATTCATTGTACAGATACATTGATATCTACTGTCAAAATTTGAGAGCTTTTCTTCTTCGCATAGTCCAAGGGATAAAGCGATCGTCTTCTAGATCGGATTTCTACAGTTGTAATTTTCCCAAAAACACAACAAATAAAGAGAATTTCTTTATGGAAAATACACCAGTATCAGAGCGAGTCTACAGGATGGCGCCTTCAGAGTTGGAGATTTTGTACAAGATGATTGAAGAACTCAGGACCAAGGGATTCATTCGTGCAAGTGGATTGCCTTGGGGAGCCTCGATGCTTCTTGTAAAAAAGAAGGATGGTATGTCCAGGTTATGTGTAGATTATCGTACCTTGAACTCAGTGACAATCAAGAACAGATACCCTCTCCCGAGGATAGATGACTTGTTTGATCAACTCAAAGGGGCTTCAGTGTTCTCGAAGATAGACTTGCGGTCAGGATACCACCAGATTAGAGTCAGAGAGCAGGATATCCCGAAGACAGCTTTTCGATCTAGGTATGGACATTAGGAGTTCCTTGTTATACCCTTTGGAGCGACCAATGCGCCAGCCGTATTCATGGACCTCATGAATCGTATTTTCATGCCTTACTTGGATCAGTTCGTGATCGTGTTCCTAGATGATATCCTGGTCTACAGCAAGAACGAAGCAGAGCATGAGCAGCATCTCAGAATCGTCCTTCAAACGCTTAGAGAGCATCAGTTGTACGCCAAGTTTAGTAAATACGAGTTCTGGCTCGATCGCATTTCGTACTTGGGTCACATCATTACCTGAGGAGGAGTGGAGGTAGATCCCCAGAAGATTGTGGCTATCGAGTCATGGCCAGTACCTAGCTCAGTGGCAGAGGGTCGCAGCTTCTTTGGATTAGCCGGCTACTACCGGCAATTCGTTTCATATTTTGGTAGGATTTCGGCGCCAATGACCCAGTTGACCCGTAAGGATGTGCAGTTTTCTTGGACAGCAGAGTACCAGGAATCATTGAGAAGTTGAAGCGAGGTTTGGTACCAGCTCTTATTCTCACACTTCCAGATGGGACCGGAGGATTCACGGTTTATTGCGACGCTTCAGGCAGAGGATTGGGGTGTGTCTTGATACAGCATGGGAAGGTAATAGCTTATGCGGCACGACAACTTCGTGATCATGAGAGAAATTATCCAACCCATGACTTGGAACTGGCAGCAGTAGTGTTTGCACTTAAGTTATGGAGGCACTACTTGTATGGAGGCAGAGTGGAGATATTTACTGATCACAAGAGCCTGAAGTATGTTTTCACCCAGAAGGACCTTAACATGTGGCAGAGAAGATGGCTCGAGCTACTGGAGGACTACAATGTGGACTTGCAGTATCACCCAGGGAAGGCCAACGTTGTAGCAGATGCATTGAGCAGGAGAGCCGAAGTTTATTTCCTGACAGCGCAACCAGAATTATTGGCAGATCTTCAGAAGATGGGAATTGAAGTGGTTCTTCCTACCAACATGGCATTGATGGCCAGTCTACAGGTTCAGTCCAGCATAGTTGAGAGGATCCGGATGGCGCAGTCTACAGATTCCAAGATTCAGCAACTCAGAGCAGAGTGTGAGGCAGAAAGAAGGCCAGAGTTGTACATTCATGGAGATAGTACACTTCGACATGGCACTCGCCTTTATGTACCTAGTGGAGATATCAGACAGAATGTCATGGCAGAAGCTCACAGTTCACAGTATTCTATTCATCCCGGTAGCACGAAGATGTATAGAGACATCCGTCAGCACTTCTGGTGGAATGGCATGAAGAGGGAGATAGCCCGGTTTGTCTCTCGATGTTTAGTTAGCCAGCAGGTCAAAGCTGAACATCAGAGGCCCGTTGGACTTCTTCAGCCCTTGTCGATTCCAGAATGGAAGTGGGTGCATATGACCATAGATTTTGTGACTGGATTGCCTAGATCTCCAGCCGGTCGAGATGCTATTTGGGTTATAGTCGACAGGCTCATGAAGGTGGCTTATTTTCTTCCATTCAGAGTTGGTCAGTCGACGGCTCAGTTGGCAGAAATGTACCTCAGATAGATTGTCAGGCTTCACGGTGTGCCCGTCAGTATCACCTCGGACCGAGATTCAAGGTTTACGTCACACTTTTGGCGCAGCTTACAAGAGAGTTTGGGAACTCACCTTCAGTTTAGCTCAGCTTATCACCCGCAGACAGATGGCCAGTCGGAACGCACAATCCAGACCCTTGAAGATATGTTGAGAACTTGTACCCTTGACTTCGGTGGTTCGTGGGAGGATCACCTGCACCTGGTGGAATTCTCGTACAATAATAGTTTTCAGGCCAGTATTCAGATGGCTCCGTTCGAGGCACTGTATGGTAGGAAGTACAGATCCCCGTTAGCCTGGGATGATGTTGGAGAGAGGCAGATGCTTGGTCCAGAAATGATTGCTCAGACAGTTGATGTGGTCAGAAAGATCAGAGATCGTCTTCGGGTGGCTCAAGATCGCCAACGACATTGGGACGATGCTCATCGACGTCCCTTAGAGTTTGCTATCGGCGACCATGTATTCCTTAGGATCTCGTCTAACGGCGGCGTCATTCTCTTTGGCGTACGGGGAAAGCTTAGTCCTAGGTATATAGGGCCGTTCGATATCCTGGAGCGAGTAGGAGATGTATCCTATCATCTCGCTCTTCCGCCGTCGCTAAGTGAGGTACATGATGTATTCCATGTGTCCCAATTACGACGGTACATCCCAGACCTGAGCCATATCCTAGACTATTCGGAACTGGTTGTTGGTACCAACCTTTCGTATGAGGAAAGGCCCGTGTCTATATTGGACCGGAGAGAAAAGATACTCAAGAACAAGACTATTAGCTTTGTCCGTATTGCTTGGGGTCATCACTCTCTAGGTGAGTCAACGTGGGAGCGTGAGGACGACATTCGATCGCGATATCCCGACTTGTTTGACTCGTAAGGTATAATATCTTCCTTATGCCTTATGCCTTCCATCCCTTGCTTGCATGTATGATTGTTTGATTGTTTGCTTAGTATAGCTTATTTGTGGATAGTATAGCTGGCTCTTACATCTCTAAGCATCTTGATTTAAATTCCGAGGACAAAATTCTTTTAAGGTGGGTAGAGTTGTAATGCCCGTATTTCGGAATACGTATTTTAATTAGGCGTATATGTGTTTCGGACCTGTATTTTATTTTCTCAAATTTTGGCCTGTAATTGTATTTTGGCTCGACTTGCGGATTTTGGTTTTCTCGTAAAATGGGTTTTTGGACCTGGCATGCTTTTATTTTATGGAGAAGGAATCAGTTTGGTTTGGTTTAGTATGCATTGGACCACACTTAGCTAACCTCCACCCTCAACACAACATACCCTTCCTCATTAAAACCCCACCTAACTTTCTCTCTCCTCATAACTTCCATTAATTTCTTCATCTCTTCTTCCTTCCTCCACCAACACCATAGGCAAGTGCACCTTGCCACCAAATAAGAACCCTATTTTATTTGTCTATTAGCTAGATTAGGCCATGGTGAACAACATTAGAACTTGGCATTTTGTGATTTGGAGCTTCCATTTTTCTAGATCTAAGTTTTAACTATTTTCGGATTTTCTTGGTTTTGATCTATTAAACTTAGATTTTTCCTTGTTTTGAGGCTTCCATGTGGAAGAGAATTCAATTTTACACAAGTTAGAACTTTGAAAATCCAAATTTGGTTTTGTTTTGGCTAAGATATGAAGATTGGAAATTTAGAGTTCTTGGGGTCTTCCTCTCGGCCTGATGGAGAAGATGATCCTCGGCCAGCGCTCTTTAGCGCATGGACGAACTGCGCGACTCCTCGGCCAGCGCTTTACGCTGGGCTGACCTGCGCTGGCGCTCTTTAGCTCCAGCGCCTTCCTTCCATTGGTGCACTTGACAGCTGCGCAGCTCGCTCCCCAGCGCGGCTTGGCTCCAGCGCAACCCAACCCTAGCACAGCTCACCCCTGCGCAGTTTGCTCCAGCGCAGTTCGCTTCCAGCGCAACCCAATCCTGCGCAGCTCATATCCTGCGTAGCTCTCTCCCAGCGCAATCCGACCTAGCGTAAGCCGACCCTAGCGCAATCCAACCTCGGTGCAGTTCATTCCTCTGCGCAGTTCATTCCCCTGCGCAGTCCATTCCCCCAGCGCAATCTGATCCCCTGCGCAACCTGTTGCCCATGGTGATTCAGTTTTAACTCCTTGGACTTGGCTTCTCTTTTGTGGATTGGAGGTTTGAGATCTTGTTTCACACAACACTGTCTTGACCCAACACGACCTGGCACGATTTTCGGTGTTTTGCTTATGACTAGTACGATTTTCGTGATTTCTGTGATTTATGATCCTAGTACTTTCTGATCTTCTTAGTAGTGACCCGATGGGGTGCGCTCTTAACTTGTAACCTGTGATTCATGATTAATCTTTGTACTGGATAACTTGATAGTGGCCCATCGCGACACACTCCTGACTTTTAACTTGTAACCTGTAACTCGTAACTTGACTTGACTTGATACAGTTGCGATGGCTAAATTGACTCATATGATCAACTCTGACTCCGTGGGTGTTCATTCTTGCTGCTTTGTGCAATCCACTTGTCTTGTCTTGCATCATGTCTAGGACGTGACTCCCTGGTTACCACGGTCAGGGATTCACACTGAATATGGATTAGGCTAATGACTAGATCAAACTATAGTTCATGGAGAATTTTCAGTCACAGACGATCTTGTTATCTGGGCGCATTAAACGGACTCGTAGCCTGCCGCGAGTAGGGCACATTTCCAGCACACTGTCATGTGTTGCACCCTCTAAGTCACCTAAGGGTATATCGTCTCCTGGACGATGTACCCAACCATACTCTCAACCCGCGGAAGGATAACTGGATAGTCTGCAGGGCTTGGGACTGGAAATTTCTCAATTGCATCTTGTTAGTAATTAGGCTTGTGATAACCCTAGTTAGTTAAGTAGTAAGCCGTAGTATTTGCTTGGCCGCTTGTGAATGGATGGTGTCCAGCCTTGTCTAAGTCTCGTCTAGTCCCAGTACTTGGTACTCCTGAACATGATTGTTTTACTTAATTTTAACAATAAATGGGTAGAGACATAGTGCTATTTAGGCGAAGGGTTACAACCCTGGTCCTTGTTTGGTTTATGGGTTGTAACCTGGCTCCCGGAATGGTTCCACGTCCCTAGTCGTTTATTGTCCTGTTGTACTCTTTATTACTTGTACTATTCTTCTATTTCTTATGTTCTGATATGCTGGATTTTATTCCTATTTCGTGGCCTCCCTTGTGGCACTTGCTCTTTCTGGGGTTTGACCCAGCTTGTTTTGTGTGGCCAGATTTCGGAGCAGCACCCGAGGATCTACCGAACTTCCAGCCCGATGGTGGCGACTAGAAGGAACCCGGGCTACGAGTGGGTTTTCCATTTTGATTCGTTCACTATATTGTAAAATTATTCTTTTGAGACGTTTAGCCGACGAGCATCTGTTAGCTCGATGCATATTTACTCACTGTCTGCCTACGGGCTGTAAACATGATTGACAAATCATAGGGTTGATCATGTATGACTTAACTCTTGCTAGTCCTCGCATTTTGTATGACTAGATTCGTGATCAGCTGAATATGTAATATTTGGGATGCCTTTTATTGTATATTTGGTGGTCTAACATCTTGTAACTATATTACTTGCTTGATATTGAGACAATAGGCTTGACCTTAAGAGACCGTTGGCTTGTAAACCCTCATATCTAGACAGCTGTGACCGTATAGCGAGGTGGATTTCATTTCAATATACGTAGCTGGCTATGTACGCCCCCGCTCTCCAATATTCTGGTTCTGGGGCATCACAGAGTTTGCCGTTGTCGATCCTTTCAAGGGCATCGAAGCTTACTACGGGGATTTGGTACTTTACTAATCTCAACCCCCCAAGGATGATGGCAACGAAGCTGACAATGAAGCTGAAGCAATTCCATCCCCCAATGATGGTCCCCTGATTAGCCGAGTCAAAGGACGTACTACTCCAAAAAGTACTCCGAAGCCTCTCACAATCTGGGTGAAAAAGAAGAACCCAGACAAGGTCAAACCATTGACCATCACTCTCAGCAAAACACCCAGGAAGGAACCTACTGATGCCTGTCCCCCCAATCCTGAAGAATTACCCTACGTGGTGAACTCGGCCAAGACTATGGTGCCTCTTCCAGATGATGATCCTCTCAATGAGTATATCAATACTCAAAATAATGTACCTTCAGTGGATGATCTTATCCCTGAAGAAGAACTTGTGTATTTCCTTAGTATTGGTTTATCTTTGAATTACTCCGATGTATATCAATCTGTAAACCACTACATAGATACGATATACGCTCTAGAGAACAGCATATGGCCACACCTCTACATGTCGGTCACAATACCTTACATACGGGAGAAAGTTTACCCTGAAGATATCCTCTACTTCATCGTTCCATCCAGAAAGAAGGATGAAGAACTAATCATCTTCGGTCGTATAATTGGCGAGAGAAAGTTCGTTCCAGACTCTACTTCTCCCAAGCACAACACAGAAGATAACTATGACTCTGGAAAAATGCAACTTTTTCGGTATAGTTGGCAGGCCAAGAATATCATCCAGAATATGGGATATGACATCAAAAGTGGCGAAGGGCTAAATTACGGCCAAGGAAGACGGTTGCCAATACAACACTTTGCTCCTCCCGGCAAACCCGAGAATTACTATCAACGAAACGGCGTTGGTCCAGGCTATGTCTCTCCTCCAACAACTCCCGAAAGATCAAATGATGAAGCAGATCGTTGTTCTCACTCTTCTGATTCCTTCCTTTGGGACTCAGACTCCAGCATCGGTGACATGTTCAAAGCAACTTTGTCCATCAACATGGTTTTTACTGTCCAAATTACAGATAACGTCCAATCAATCGAACTCGAACAATGGGCTCAAAAGATGGACACCAGGTGGGAGCTGCACTTCGAACAACGTAAACCACCTACCGAAGACGAAGTCATCCAAGTCAATCTAGGAGATGAAGCATCCTTCAAATCAATCTTCATCAGCAAAAGCTTACCCGACGAGGAGTGCCAATATCTTATACAGCTTATAAGGGAATACATCGAAGTCTTTACATGGAGCTATAAAGACATGCCCGGCTTGGACCCTAAAGTCGCCATGCACCGCCTGAACATTTCGTCTAAAGGTAAGCCAGTGAAGCAGCAACAACGACGGTTTCGACCAGACGTCATGGAAGCCATCGAGAATAAAGTCAAGAAGCTCATCGCCAGTAGGTTCATTCGCGAGGAACAACATCTAGACTGGGTTGCCAACATCGGCCCAGTCATGAAGAAGAACGGTAGAGTTCGAGTCTGTATCGACTACCGTGATCTGAACTCTGCATGCCCGAAGGACGAGTTCCCTCTACCAATTACTGATCTACAGTACTTGCGACTTCGAGCGGATAGCCTTCATGGATGGGTTCTCAGGCTACAACCAAAAAAGATGTTCCCTGGCGACGAGAAGCACACTTTTTCGAACAACGTTGGGGGTATACTGCTATACGGTGATGCCCTTCGGATTGAAGAATACAGGGGCAACATATCAGCGAGCCATGAACACAATTTTTTGCGATCATTTGTGCAAAACTGTGGAGTGCTACGTAGACGATATCGCAGTCAAAATTCGTCTCAAGGACAACCACCTCCAAGACTTGAGAACGGTGTTCAAACTAATGCGTGCACACCAACTCAAGATGAATCCAACCAAGTCTTTCCTGGTAGTCTCCAGCGACAAGTTCCTTGGTTTTGTTATCACTTCAAAGGGTATACATCTAGACCCGAAGAAAGTGAAGGCCATTCTCGACATGCATCCTCCAAGAAACCTCAAAGAGCTACGCGGACTACAAGGAAGGCTAGCCTACATCAGACGATTCATTTCAAACCTCTCTGAAAGGTGTCAACCGTTCATCCAGCTCATGAAGAAAGGCGTATCTTTCGTCTGGACTGAGCAATGTCAACGCGCATTCGACGACATCAAGGTGTATCTTACAAGCCCTCCAGTATTGGCAGCTCCAATAATGGGGAAGCCCTTCTTACTATATGTCCGCGCCATGGACGATTCTCTTGGTGCCCTATTAGCTCAGAAGAGTGAAGGCAGCCACGAACATGCAATCTACTACCTCAGCCGCACAATGGTGGGTGCCGAGCACAGATACACACCGGTAGAGAAGGAATGCCTTGTATTAGTGTTTGCCATCCAGAAGACACGCCACTACGTGTCTGGGCAAACTATCCACATCATATCCAAAATCAACCCTCTCAGAATACTCATGACTAAATCGGGCTCTCTCAATTCCCGTCTAGCTACATGGACAATGCTGCTGACTCTATACGATATGATCTTCGTCCCTCAGAAGGCAGTAAAGGGCCAAGCATTAGATGATTTTTTAGCAGCTCATCCGGTGCCAGAGTCATCTAAACTCTACGACGAAATTTCCGACGAAGTGGTGGAGTCTAACACTGCAAATAAAGAAATCCCTATTTGGCAAATGTTCTTTGATGGCGCATCAAGAACAGGGCCCAAAGGGAACATCGTGGCTGGAGTAGGTCTCATGCTCGTGTCACCTGATCATCTGGTTATACACCGTGCATATTCTCTTGTGGAACCATGCACCAACAACGTAGACGAATATAATGCTTTATTAATCGCCCTACAACTGGCGAAGCAACTGGGAGTTGACTATCTAGAAGCTTACGGCGATTCCAGGCTAATAGTTAGTCAGGTCCGAGGGGATTATGAATTTCGTCATGAAGATCTCATCCCCTACCACAGAGCAACAGTCGAGCTGGCGACTACTTTCGCTAGATTCTTCATCGAGCACGTGCCTCGACTACAAAACATAGAAGCAGATGCTCTAGCAGGTCTCGCTGCTTCCTTGACCGTTCCAACCAATACTCAGAAATCGATCACAGTGTCTGGTCGAGAACTATTCTGTGTGAAAAATATCGTGCATATTCATCACAATTACGCAGCGAAAACAAACGTCGATGACAAAGACTGGAGATTTTCCTTCATAGATTACGCTGTCTATAGAATCCTCCCCGAGGACCCGAAGGAAGCAGTATCCATCCAAAGGCGATCCCTCAAATTTTACTACGACACAGCTACCAAGATGTTGTACCGATGCTCTTACGACGGGCTACTGTTACGATGCTTGTCAGACTCAGAAGCCAAACACGCACTTCGTGAGGCATACGATGGAGTTTGTGGTGCACATCAACCAGGCCCTAAATTATAAGATCGCTTCAAAAGAATGGGTTATTGCTGGCCTACAATGATAGCAGATGCTATAGAATATGCGAAGAAGTGTAGAGCTTGTCAGTTCTACGCCGACTTCATTCATCAATCTTCGGAATTTCTACATCCGACGGCAGCATCTTGGTCATTTGAAGCCTGGGGCATGGACGTCATAGGACCAATCAGCCTGCCATCCTCCAAAGGACATCGGTTCATCTTAGCCATAACCGATTACTTCTCCAAATGGGCGGAAGCTATACCGCTCACCGAAGTGAAGTCGTCAAACGTGATCAGTTTTATCAAACATCACGTCATCTACCACTTCGGCATACCTCACAGGATCATCCATGATAATGGTCCACAGTTTGCAAGCTATACGTTCTATCGATTCTGCGTAAGAATCGAATCCAGAATGTAGCCTCTACTGCCTACAATCCAGCGGCTAACGGGCTAGCAGAAGCCTTCAACAAAACCATCATAAAACTTCTCAAGAAGTTCGTGTCTTCAAACAAGTACGATTGGAACGAGAAGCTCGGTGAATGTCTATGGGCTTATCGCACAACGGTCCGGACTCCAACAGGCAGTACGCCATTCTCTCTGGTTTATGGGAGCGAAGCAGTTCTTCCTCTAGAAATCCAGATTCCCTCTCTTCGAGTAGCCTTAGCCAGTGAGCTGACTACTGAAGAAGTTATCGTCTGCGACTCCAGGAGCTCGAAGCGCTAGACGAAAAATGCTTGTTAGCTCAGCAACGCATTAAGCTATACTAAGCACGCCTTTCCAGAGCCTTCAATAAAAAGTAAAGGAAAGGATCTTTCAAGTCGGTGATCTGGTCCTAGCAGTTAGAAGACCTATGGTCATGACGCACAAAACAAAAGGAAAATTTTAGCCTAAATGGGAAGGTCATTTCGTCATTGAATCGGTTTATTCCAACGGTGCGTACCGACTAACCAAGTCCGAAGGAGACTTGCTCATGTTGCCTATCAATGGAAAGTTCCTGAAGAAATACTATGTGTAACCTTTTTTCTGTTTACATATATTCAGCCATGTAAATGTACAGTACGATGTTTATATGATTCCAAAAAAACACAACTATCTAACTATTATCCGTATTTCAAGAGTCGTGAATACGCCCTGGATAATAGGTCCTCTAAATATTTTCCCAGTGGAATTATTTTCGTTTTTTGACTCCGTTTGACAAAAACAAGTCACCTCCCCATTACCTCTGAATTGTTTTCTGATAATTATTTCTCCAGTGAAATGATTATGTTTTGCCACGTCCACATAACCTCTGAGCAAAGCATTCATCAAGGATAGTCACGTCCCCACTACCTCTGAACTATCCACTCCTACTCAATGTTATGTATCTTTCCATGTACATATTACCTCTGGTCAGATATAGAACATCCTCTACTATTACGTCCATATTACCTCTACTAGCAGCTTCATTCAACTTATTATCTATGTTCGAATCATTCGAATATAAAATGGATAATAGGTCCATATTAAAAATTCCTCAGCGGAATATCCACCAGAAATATCCTTGCTACGTCCATATTTCCTCTAGCATCGACATTTCACAAAACCACTCCTGATTACCATATGTCACGTCTATACTACCTCTGACACCGGTAGTCTCCCGACTCAACACCCATACCCAATCCAGGATAAAAGATATGGTGTCAAGGCCATAAAACCTATCACATCCATATTACCGTCGTTGGGTTTTCGTTTCAAATATATTTACCCGCACCGCTAGCGTACAGAAGGACGATGGGTTCAAGCAAACAAAAAGGAGAGTGGGAGCTCCCCTAGCGGGATACCCTTTACACAAATGATTGGCTCTCCAACACAATCGCCACAGACATTACAAGCAAAGAATGGAGCGAATATACTCTGTTTATTCAAAATCAGTTACATTCACAGGACTACATCTCATGAACAAAATAAAAAGTTCTTCATATCTTCGCCCAAGCAAAAAGTAGAAGATTACATCTGATGCTCAGAAGAAGTGAAACATAAAGCTAAAACAGACAGAAATACCAAGACAAAATACAGACATTTATGGGAACCCACGGTTCCTAGCTGTGGCAAGGCATATATACCATTCCCTCAACCATTTCGCATACGAGGGATCCATTTGATCTAGGCCCTCAGCTGAAGCAGGAAGGTCAGATCCCCCAGTCCTACTACTCACAGGCTGGTGTTCCTCCTTTACAGCAGCTTCACTCTTGAGAGTAATTCCCTCCCCGACGGGCGCCGGCTCTTCTTGTTCCTCAAATTTTAGCACCACCTCCTCCTTGACAAACGGTAACTCTTATTTTATGAAAGGAGGCAGCATCTCCTCCTTCACTACAGTCTCACGCCTTTGGCATGGCTGTTGCAAGAGCCACAGGCAGAAGGAAAGTCAGACTCAAAAAACTACAGAAAAAGCTAAGTCCTGAAGACTCCTATGCATCCAAAGGGCTATGCGTCCAAAAGGATATGTGCCCAAAGCAGGACATGTGGGTGCATAACACTTGGACAATGCGTGGGTGCATAACATGCCACTGCTTATAGGGCGCATAACATTACAACACGTGGGCGCATAGCAAACCACAGTGTTGGTGCATGACTTCTATGGACGCATAGTAATGCTCACAGAAGTATGTTGCCTTAGGCGCAAGCGCCCGGGCAGAAGAAAAGTCTGAGCATCGTAAATTAACGCTCGAGACTTTATTTTTTGGAGTACGCCCTCACCCAGAATCGGGTCCTGGACTGCCGAAGACGCTGCCGCAGGAGGAGAGTCACTCGGCACAGCCTCCTTGCCTTTCGCGGATCTCTTGGCGACCTTGGGAGACATGATTCTCGAAGAAAGTAGACGAAGAGTTTTTCTAAAAAATTCAAAGAGAAAGGAATTATGAACTTTCTCTCACTCCAAGGGTCTATTTATAGGCACGGGCTATACTATGCGCCCACTTACCATATGCGTCCATTGTGTTGTATACGCCCACTACAGCCTATGCGCCCACGTGAATGATCAGCTCTCTGTTTACTATTTGACTGTCCCTTACTGACGTGGATGACGTATGGAGGATGGACTGCTTCAAATTCTGTTTCGATGAATCTGTCAGTTCAGATTTTGAGAAAAAGTCTCAACAGTCATATCTCATTGACAGGCTGGCCAAAACACTATACGCCCAAGGAGAGAGCCGAGCTATGCGCCCATTGCCTTGCAAGAAGACGATCCATGCTTCTTTCAAAGTATTTTGAACTTGTTCAAAGTATCGAAAACTTTGAATGGGGTCCTGTAGAAGCATGAAAATTTTTCAACAAATGGAACTCCATACGGACAAGCCAGTGGAACTCCATGCGCCCAGCCAGTGGAACTCCATGCGCCCAAGCCAGTGGAACTCTATGCGCCCAGCCAGTGGAACCTCATGCGCCCAGCCAGTGAAACTCCATGCGCCCAGTCAGTGAAGTCTCATGCGCCCAGTGAGCACAACTTCATGCGCCCAGCCAGTGAATGAGGGCACATAGCCTGAGACATGGCTATGCGCCCAAGCCTGACTCAGTTAAAGCCATGATCAACACGTGCACCGAAGCACACGGCCACGTCAGTCTCCATGAGTAGTCGTGCACCGAAGCATGTGGCCACGTCAACGCCACGACCAACCCACGATCTCGTAGCCTGTAAGCGCCTACGTCCTATGCGCCCAAAATAGGACTATGCGTCCACATGAAAACCAGCGTGTTTCCTCATGTGGGCGTATAACACCATTCCAGCTCAAAAACGACTATAAAAGGGGGCTTTATCCCTCTTCAAACGGACAGAACGAAGAGCATTTGCAAGAGCCAAATTGCTGCACTTCTTGCTAGTGAGCCGAGAGTTGGCAATTTTCTTAGGTTTTCTCCCACTTTTGTAATCGGAGTGTCAACGGAGTAAAGGAGCAACTGCCGCTTGGTCTCCATCGTCCCATTCCCCAGAATTCTTTTTGTACTCGGGAATCCTCAGCGCAGGATCTCTCAGGTGTACTCGATTTGTGGTGTCTTGCACCAATAAAAGAAAAGACAGCATTTTTCTTCTTCTTTTTTGTGTGTCCACACATACATCTCTGAACATATTACTAATGGCGTCATTGTAGTGATTAAAATACGTAGTCATCAAAAATTGGAAGATCATCAAAATTTGGAAGATCCCTTTAAGGGCCTCAACTGCCAATTGGTTGATGATACAACAAGAAAATAAACTTGAAAACGATTTGAGATATATGTTTATGTAGTTCTACCTTAAATATTTTTTGTTCATACAGAAATCTACTAAATAAAATTATATTGAGAACTTCGAGACAAAAGTAATCGATTGGTCCATTAGACAATCCTATGATAATACCTTTTGTAGTCTATTATTAGCCTTAGTGAGTTCTTCGGTATAAACAAATGTTTAGTGCTTGAAAAGAAGCATGGAGTGACACTACGAGACGAGTTAACCTCTAATACTTTGGATCCATGTAGAGGGCACTACTCAGAGTTGTATGACTCATGTCTATAGTACAACACTATAAGAGGCTTGGATCCTATGGGTATGCGTAGAGATTCAAGCCATCTATTGTGGGAAAGCTTGTACATATCCTAAGCATACACTAAAAACTAGGGTGGCACACACACGGACACACGGACACACACACACACACACACACACACACACACACACACACACACACACACACACGGACACACACAGACACACGGTTAGGGGTGCAACTTGGGCGGGCTAAACCCGAACCCAATCGGATAAACCCGTTAATGGGTTGGGTTAGGGTTGAAGATACTCGGGTTCGGGCTCGGATTTGGGTCAAAATATTAGAACCCGATCAATAATCGGGTTGGGCTCGGGTTCATGTGTCGGGTTACCCGACGAACCCGAAACACGACTTACACACACACACACACACACACACACACACACACACACACACACCACACACACACACACACATATATATATATATATATAGTTTTGTACTTCTTAAATAAAAAGTTTAACCCGATGGACCCGACACAACCCGAGTTCAACCTGATCCTCTGGACTTGGTCTTGGGCTTCATATGTTGAACCCGAGGTCGGGCCGGGCTTGGGCTCAGGTTAGGCTTATGATTCATCTGGTTGGGCTCGGGTTGACCTCAAGCCCGACCCAACCCGCCCGAGTTGCACCTCTACACACGGTTACCATGTCTCTCTACTGTGATATACTAGAAAGTTCGGACACTGCAAATCGGTGTTTGTTCCATGTCTATGTCTAGTGAAGGATAATTGCCTAGACTTAAACAACTTCACCCAGTTTGACTAGTTTGTCCAAGATATTGACTTAGTCAACTCAACTTCACCCAGTTTGACTAGTTACTGCGGTGAACATGTGTGTCCATCTTTGCAGAATTATTTTCAAATGGATATGAATTACTACTTGCGGAATCGTTCATGGATGTACAATCGTCGTCTTGATGATATGTGTGGTGTGCGGGATGAATACATAGCGGGAGTAGAGCAGTTCCTGCAGTTTGCTAAGGCGTTTCCTCAGTACATAGACGACACCAAAATTAAGTGTCTGTGTGTGAAATATCATAACATAAAATATTATCCAGAAGTAGAAGTGACATATCATTTGTACTCGAGGGGTTTCACGCCGAATTACTATCAGTGGACCGCACATGGAGAACTTGTGTCTTTAGCATCAGAGCCGGAGCCTTATGTTGAGCCGTATATGCATGTGGGACCTAATTTTATTTCAGATAATCATGCATACGACGACGGGTGCGTGAACATGGTTTTCGACGCTGCGGGGCCTAGTTTCGTTCATGATGCAGCTGCGGAGGAACCCAATGTCGATGCTGCAAAGTTTATAGAGTTGTTGGAGAATGCAAGAACTCCATTGTATCCTGGTTGTGAGGATGATTCATCGTTGGAGGTGGTTACAAGACTGTTGAGCATTAAGTCAGATTTTAACGTGTCACAAGAATGCTACAACCGAGTGTTGGAGTTGATTATAGATGTCACGCCCCAGAACCAGAATACTGGAGAGCGAGAGAATGACTCAGCCAGCTACGTATTACGGGTAGATGAATACCGTATAATACGATCAATGTTGTCTAAAAGACGAGGGGGTGCATACTACATGAAAGTCTCACTATGGTCACTTCACATCTATTGTCTTAATTATTCAAACAAGAAACAGTAATAGAGAACATATAAGATAAAGCAGTAAGGCGTCCCAAACGCTCAGTCAAAATGTTCTTGAAATCTGGCTTTACAAAACATAGCCAGATGATGTAGCAAAGTATACACAATTGTTTATCAGCTGCAGCCTGACTTAGTTACAATTATGTAAAAGTAAATACAAGACGATCCGACTAACATGTCGGTGACAAATGGCAAAGTATAAAGTAAGTAACAAAATGAGCGAGGAAGTAAGGAACCCACTCGGGTCCTCCTGCGATCATTCCTCTAGTATTGCATCTTGGAGGTGGAAGTAAGCTGAATCCTCGGGGACCGGCTCTAAATCTGACCATGCAAAAGCAGAGAGGTTAGACCTCTAATAGCAAGTACCACAAGGAAGCACGACATGAGAATTAAAACCAGTGATAAGAGTTAAGGATATATATATAGGTCTCTGCTTGCTACTGGGATTCACACAACATTACGACACTTCAAACCAACTTCCCAATCAAACAAGGACAAAAGTTGACCCATCGTGCCCTGACATTCTGATCATCTCAGTTAGTAAATAGAGTAGGTACAGTACACAAATAAATTAATTTAAACGGCCATGCAACTACTACGGCTTGCTATTGTGAGTTCCAAGTTACCTTGGAATTATGCAATAAGGATTCCTCAGTTCTTATTATGTGCAAACAAGGCTAGTTTACCTAATCAATCAATTACGCCAATCATGAATTAGACGAGTCCCTGTGGGACGCCCGTCATCAATATACAATATACAATAAATAATATAAGCAGATACCGCTTCCTGCCCGTGTGGCAGATTTGCAGTATCTGTGGGAACCAGCCGGCCTGTCAGGCACTTAATAGTCCCAAGGAGGGCTGCCATATAAGAACTCAGGAATCCATTCTCTCTATACAATCATTATTTTATTTAACTTAATAGCCTCTATGTTGAGTAAAATCCCATGCCATGGATCATGGTCATTCAGAATGAGTACCTTTGTACGGGGTACGATATGCACAACTCTACAACGATACCCGTGCGGTCAGGTTGTAGGTCTTACATAGCGTAATGCAACAATCAAAACTAACCACAGAATAATCATGTCCTGACCATAAAGTACACATGCTGCTTTTGTAGAAAAATAAATTGAAGCCTGCACGTGGCTGTATGCCAATATTCGGGATCAGCCAGTCGATTACAATAGTTCATAATTCATATGAACGTGTCTCATTCATTCAATTCAATAAAACGACTAGCCAGTCTCTTAGTTCCAACTAGGAACGCATGATCAATTATTAGTCAAGATAACAATCAATGTCAATTCATAACAAGGCATAAAAGTCAACTATTATTTAGTATGGTCGAGTCTACAACTCTCAGGGTTAAATTCCAGTCATTCGGGGTATCTATAAATCAATTCACGACACATGGTACATTCCACGTAACAATCTATGTTAAAGAAAATATTAACATATCATGATTATATCAAGTTCATGCCAAAAGGCGTAAGGATATAAGAGGAGAATTATCATGCCAACATAAAGTGAATAAAGTATAGGGCAATGGGAACACCAAGGTTGGATTACGCTAAGGCTAGTTTATTCCATGATTAGTCTACGCCAAAGTTTTACGCTAAG
This sequence comes from Iris pallida, assembly GCA_029216955.1. NCBI lineage: Eukaryota > Viridiplantae > Streptophyta > Magnoliopsida > Asparagales > Iridaceae > Iris > Iris pallida. Next base: position 20,081 of record JANAVB010008537.1, read on the forward strand.
GCAAAATACGCACGTAAAACAGGGTATGCATAAAAGTCAGGTTTACGCATGAATTTATATGCGTAAAAGGTAACGTTACGCGTAAAACTCGCGCGCATTAGGGTCAAAGTATATGCAGGAATGAATACGCGTAAATGAAGTACGCTCAAAATAAAGTAACAAGTTGCGCATAAAAACTCGTTTTCGAGCCAAGGAGTACGCGTGAAAAGATTAGAGTTTTACATAGGAAACACTGTGCGCGTAAAACATTGCATGCGTAAAGGATCGAGCCATGCGTAAAAGTTGCTCGTGTAAAGAGTTAAGTTTTACGCCTGAAACGCTGTGCGCGTAAAAAGAATACGCCAAGTCAAGTAGACTTGCGTAAAACAGTTTTACGCTGACACGAGTGATCATGGGTGTAAAGCTCGGCACTACGCGGACACGTATAACGTGGGCGTAAAATTCAATATTATGCTAACACGTAACAACGTGGGCGTAGAGTTCCTCCTGAACTCCAATTCCCATGGAACCTTCGTTCCAAGCCAGAAATGGGATTTCCATGGGTCAGAATGGCGTATAACACAACCTCAACAATCTGAAATGAACAAAACTTGGAAATAAGGAAGTTTGACAGATCAAAACCACTGAAATCCGAAAAAATAGTAATTTCTAGATCTACTAAAAATAACTTCAAAATGAAAAATGCCAAGTTCTAAACTCTCTTAGGATCACGAGAGGGAGATAAATGAACCATAAAAATATGGGTTCTCATGTGGAGCAAGATGTACTTGCCTATGGGTTTTGGTAGGTGGAGAGAGTTATGAGGAAGAAGAAGAGTAATGAGAAGAAGTAATAAGAGAGAGAAAGGGAATGGGGCTTAAATGGGGGTGTTGGATTTGGTACATGATGAACCATCATAAATCCAAAAATGAACCAACCTAGGCCGAACCTAAAGCAAGCTAAAGCAGAGAATAAAAGCAGAAAGTAAAATACAGAAAATTAATTAGCGTAAAATTAAAGAAATTTAAATACAAAATAATACATGATAAATATTAAATAAATATATTCGAGTACACGTATTAGAATACGTATTCTGGAAACGGGGAGTGACAATAGAGATCTTGCCGGTGGGTGCTAAGTTACCTAAAGACTTCTACCGGTCTAAGAGGATGGTGAGATCGCTCTGGATGGGATACGAAAAAATCGATTCTTGTCGCAATGGGTGCATGCTGTACTACAAAGACGACAAAGACGCAGATGTGTGCAGATTTTGTGGTGTTGATCGCTATAAGACAACTAGTATAGGAAGGTCTACCGGTACAAGAAGACAGACCGATTCAATGTACTACTTGCCTTTAACGTCGCGATTACAAAGATTATATCTTACTATTTTTGGTAATGTAGACACATGATAATATCTTACTATTTTTTGGTAATCCTATCTTAATGTTATTTGACAATTGTTTGATTATTATTATTATATACTTTTGAAATTATCATGTATCATTATATTATTGGACGTAACCATTACAAAGCTCATTGTAGCTATGTTTCCTACTGTCACCTCCTTCTTCTTCTTTTTCTTCCTTAAAAAGTTACATTTAGTCTTTCTGAGAGTACATCAGTGAGAGGTGTTGTGCTTGCGAGCACCAAGAAGATCCAAAAGAAGAAACCAAACAATAATATATGTAACAAATAATACAAGAACAAAGTAAAGAACACACCAATATGGTAATACAGTTTGGCAAAGTCTATAGCTGCAAAGTAGGAAGACTACTTAAATAACTCTAGCACTAGAGATTAGAAAGGTATAAGAGAGCTTTCAAACTCCCACAAATGGAAGTTCGTAAAATGCTATAAAACTTCTTACAAGTTGACTGTTTCTTTCAAAAATATTATAACTCTCAAACAATTGATATCTTAAATGTCATTACTGTGGCTCCTTATATAGCCAAGAATATGACTAACCCAAACATCTACATTAAATCATTGATTATGTAATATATTGCATTAATCTTATTTCAACGCCTTGAAGAAGATAACAATCAAATGCACCAGGTAATGTGCATACATTCATCTGGTGGAAAATTAAGAGATTTCATTAAAGAAGTTATAAATTGAGCCATTAATGTTAGATATTTATTGTATCCTGTCAATTCATGAGATAAAGACCAAATATAAATTGCTGAAGCGTACCTGAGTCCATTGCTAGGCTTGATGGATCTTGAAGTGAACGTCTGTTATTGGGTTCGATCTTCCAACTTGCTACGACCCTTAATGACAAAGAGGAATCCGAATCCTTTGTCCCTCTCTTTCTGTTGATGGGGAGGCAGAAGAGAAAAAGAGAAAACCTTTTGGTGGCCGTATAAGTTGGGGACCATAACCCTAATGAATACATATATTTATATTTTAATATTTTTAATTTGGCCCCTTATCAAATTAGAATTATCTCCGGTATCTACACATTAATTATATGACAATTATACCCTTAAGCCAATTTCCAAATAGACCACTTTAATTTGGCTTAATTATTTAGATAGCCCAAACACAATTAATTTTACATGTGTGGCCCCTTAATTATTGAATAATTCCAACAATCTTCCACTGGGTCACATATGTAACCTTATAATTGTGTTAACCTTAGTGAGCTCATAAATTGCTATCTTAATCCTTAGGGTATATCCAGACAATCTCATCCATTAACCATATCAACATACGATCAAAGCGGCATTCGTCACATATAGCGTAACTAAACCATCAATGGTCACATATACCAATATAGCTAAATGACATAGATCAATCATGGATGCGTAGCATAAAAATTGCACGCAATGTGATCAATACATGTCTATTTCCAACTGGTCCTCCTTAACTTTAGTGAGATCAATACTTTAATTAATGAAATCAGAATGAACTGAATTTCCATATATCTGATCAGATAAATATCCAAAATATTTTAATACATAAATGTGTCCAAAACCAAATAGCATCCAAATACATAAAATACAAACTCCCACTGCATTGTCATATTCCTAATTAAGATAACACCCATATGAGCAGTATGCTCATGAAAGACTCTGGGTGATAATGCTTTTGTGAGCGGATCCACTAACATGGAGTTTGTCCTAATGTGTTATATGGACACTATAACTATTCTGAATTCTTTCCTTCACAACTAAAAATATTATGTCAAATCCTTTGACTTATACAAGTTTCTGTTGTTATTAGAATACAGTACTGCTGATTTATTATCACACCATAATTTTATGTGGTCTTTCAACACCGTATTGTAGGTGCAGCCTTGTGACAAAATTTCGTAACCATATTTCCTGAATAGATGCCCCATAACATATTATAAACCTTGCTGCCATAGTGGAAGAAATTTTGAGTGCATGTTTGACACTCATCCACAATATATCTCCATTAGTCAGCATAACCTGATGTGGATCTCCTGCTGTGTTGCCATCCAACAAAATCGGAGTCGGAATACCTTATGATCTCCAGAATTATCCGATCTCCTACAAAGAGCAATTTCTTGTTCTCTATTAATTACTTAAGTAGTTTGGCTGCTACCCAATAATCCATCCATATTTGCTTAAATATCTGCCTAACATCCTAATATGTACGCAATATCCTGACACGTACATACTTGAGCATACATTAGACTTCCTACAATTGATCATGAAGAAAAAATCTATTGTATTTTCTTAATTTCAAGGCTATTCTTAGGGCACTGATTGAGACTGAACTTGTCTCCTTTAGCGACTGGGATGTCACCTGGTTTGTATTCTTGTATGCCAAATCTTTTAAGCACTTTATCGAAATAGCTCTTTTGTGATAATCCAAGAATACCTCGAGAACGATCTCGGTGTATTTGAATTCCTAATACAAAAGAGACGTCACCAAGATATTTCTTCTGAAAGTTATTTGGTAGATATTTCTTATGAAAGTTATTTGGTAGAATTTTTTTTGTGTCGTGCAATATACCTATATCATTTTTGGCAAGCAGTATGTCATCAACATATATATAACTAAAGAAAATTGTTTACTCCCACTGAACTTGTGATATACACAATCTTTAATAGTGTTTATCTCAAAAACCAAACGAGATAATCACTGGTAAAACTTTAAGTACCTTCAACGAGAATCCTGCTTGAGTCCATGAATAGATTTTGTCAATATGCAAACCATATTCTTTGGATCTTTCAACACAAAGTTTCTGGTTGCACCATATAACTGTTTCATCAATGTTACTATTGAGAAATGTCGTTTTGACATCCATTTAATGTAATTCAAGATCAAAATGTGCAACATATGCTATGATTGTTTTAAAGGAGTTTTTTAAAGATACCGAAGAGAAAAACTCTTTAAAATCAATCCTAAAATTTTGAGTAAAGTCACTAGCTACAAGACGTACTTTATACCTCTCTACATGACCCTTTGAATCCTTCTTGGTTCTAAATGTCCATTTGCGACCAATGGACTTCATAACTTTTGGTAATAGGACAAGTTCTTAAACTTTATTGTCTTGCATGGACTTATACTCACGTTCCTAGAGAAATATGACAATATTATCCGAAATTATTTCTCCTTTCTCTGGTGGACCATCTTAATATTATTGGTTCTTGAGGTTGTTGAGTTTGTTCCTTAGGAATAATTACCTTATCTTGAATGGGGTGCCGCTACGTTGTCGTTGTTAAGGTATCTCAACAACGACTTATAGAGGTAATTCGACATTGTCTTATTGAGGCTTCGAATTCACTTCTTGATCATGACAGGTATAGAATCCTGCACATCGTCAAAAGTGATAGTAGGAATCGTAATTGATTCATTCTCAAAGTCAATGATCCTGACTTTATTTCTCCCCCAAACTCAACATCCTCAAAAACTATTTCACTTCTCGTCTCAAAAATTTCTTTTGTGTGGGATCGTATAATTATTAACCCCTTGATCTGTCAGCATAGCCAATAAAGTAGCTGCTTACAATTGAACTTTGGTCTATATTTCCTTTACACATTAATATAGACATTAAAGTCTATAAAGTCAATAAAATCCAAATCTCATCAGACACAAGTCGTTCAACTCTATTTCTAGAGATGTGACCTAATCGCTTATGTCATAATGAGGCTAAATTTTTATTATTTTTAATTTTGTGTTTAGCACCACATGACTCCACTTGCAAGGTTTCATTTAAGCTGCAATAATTTCAACTGAATATACGCGATCATAAACCTTAAAGGAACCGTTACCAATAATATTTGGATTTAAAGATAGACTAAACTTATTATTTCCAAATGAACAATGAAACCAGATTTGTCCATTAAGAAAATTAAAACTGAATTTCGTCTAAAAGACGGTACAATAAAAGTGTCTATCAAATCCAAATAATAATTGATTCCTAAAAATAACCTAAAATGTCCTATTGCATCCACTTCTACCGATTTGCCTTCACCACATAGATGTATCTTTCACCATCAATTGGCTTCGGTAGCTCAGACAACCTTGTCTATAAACACTAATGTGGGTAGTAGCACCAGAATCTAACCACCAAGTATTTTTAGGTACTAAATCTAAATTAACCTCAGAATAGACCAAATTTAGAAATGTATATTTTTTTATACGCCATGCGTGATACTTTGTACATTTCTTCCTTATGTGTCATGTCTTATCACAAAAGAACAACCCTTAATTTTATATTGTTGTTTTTTTGATCTGGACCCTTAGCAGCCACTGTATTCTTTTTTTTTTTTTTGCCCTTAAAGTTTATCCCATTAAACATAAAAATTAAAATCTTATTGGCAGATATTTTAACAACATTAACTGTAAAGAGAATAAAGCAACAAAAACAAACATGCTCTAACAAATAACCAAAACGTAAAATATAGTCAAACAAATTCAAATAATGGTGAATCCCATCTCAAGATACCTAGTACATCATTAATATCAAGTCTTTGGACAGTGATATTAACTGCAAGTGGTACTCTTGGTGTAATGATCAAACGTTGACAATAAGTCATGTCAAATAATAAGCCTATCTTTGGATCGGGTTATTATTCACATGTAAACCTTATAATTGTCACACATTTATCACCACAAGTATGTGTGCAATTCGGTCAAGTATAAACCTTCCTTTGGGCCGGCTAATACCCGCATGAATGTACACACACAAACATCCAACATCCCTCATAGACTATCTACGCAAGAGAGGTCACTTTGGCGACATCTTATTTCAATGGGTCTATATAGAATATTAGACGACTATTGCTAGTCACAAAAGGTACCAAAATTTTGAATATTGACTAAAATTTACAAAACTGAATCATGTCCAAACCTTATGTACATGCATATTTGAACATTAAAACTCAAATAAAATAATCATTGGCATGTGAATCTCTTTGCATGATTCAAAAATGAATTTTTAATTTGACAAAATAGGATATTATCAACATAACAAAATTCATGTAATAATCTACTGAGGATATACATCCAGAGAACAACAACAACATATAGGACATGACACAAATACTCCAACACATAAAAAGAAATGTCATGGAGTTCTTTATGACAGATACCCGCACAATGAAAAATATCATGTCCTTTTCTCTATAGTTGCTAGCCAATCTAACAGAGAGACTGAAAACATAGTTGCTTCAAAAATGTGTTGCTATTGGTGCCATACTCATAGAAATAATTTATTCTCTTTATAATTATATGCTTTCTGTTTACTAATTGTCATCAAAAGCTTAAACTAAAAATTTGCAAACACTTTCAACACCCACAGCTCCGAAAGTTTTGAGCACAACATTTAACTTAAATGGATCTTAAGATGACCAAATGTCATCACACAATATAATCATGGTATTTTTTTTAAGTACTCATGTGACAAAGTACCAAATGTCATCACACAACAGAACATGGCATTTAATCCCAACCGAGCTATCAGCAACCAAATTAGAATTTTAACATTAAATATAACAAATCACACTATAGACATAGCCAACATGGAAAATAAAGACGACCAAGAGGTGAAACATCAAAGAAGGTCCGGAGATTTTTTTTTGTTTTTGTTTGTGGGAGGCCCTATCGTCCTCCTAGCCGATGTCCCCAGCACAGGACACAATAGGAAGCAGCAGCAGCAAAGTCCGAACTTGCCATAATGCCCCATAATGTCCCAAACAAAGGACATGAAGAAGCAAATATGATTTATTTAATTTTTCTTAACCGACAAGAGAATCTCATCCGAATCCACTTTCATCACATATTTACCCAATAACATAAATTTGGTAGATCATAAAAATTATGATCGAACAATCGGAACCCTAAAATAAAGTAGATCGAACAATCTAGGGTCGAAAATCAACAAAAAATTGATTCGGAAGCTTCGATCTCATAAATCAAACAGGGATGCTCTGATACCATTTGTTAGATATTTATTGTATCATGTCAATTCATGAGATGAAGACCAAATATAAATTGCGGAAGCGTACCTGAATCCATTGCTAGGCTTGATGGATCTTGAAGCGAACGTCTCTTTATTGGGTTCGATCTTCCAACTTGCTACGACCCTTAATGACAAAGAGGAATCCGAATCCTTTTTCCTCTCTTTCTGTTGATGGGGATGCAGAAGAGAAAAAGAAAAACCTCTCTTTCGGTGGCCGTATAAGTTGGGGACCATATCCCTAATGAATACATATTTTATATGTTTTGATATTTCTAATTTTGCCCCTCATCAAATTAGAATTATCTCCGGTATCTACACATTAATTCCATGACAATTATACCCTTAAGCCAACTTTCAAATAGACCAATTTAATTTGGCTTAATTATTTAGATAGTCCAAACACAATTAATTTTACATGTGTGGCCCCTTAATTATTGAATAATTCCAACAATTAATTCCACAAGAGGTTTGCCAACCTGATTTAGACATGGAAAGGCCTACCATTCTGATGTAAATAACATAGCCCAAAACAAGCAAAAGCTACTTAATTGCTACTATCGACAAGATTATGGAATTATTTTTGCAAAAAAAAATAATGAACCTCAAACTGCCATTGATAAAGGCACAATACTAAATATTGGTGGACATCACAATTTTAGAACCGTTAAAGTTTTGAATTTTTGTCAGATCCGCTTTTTTCAAGCCGTAAAAAATTTGGCATTCCTCTAATGAATTAGAAGTATCAAATTTGTGATGTCTTCTAAAAAAAATGTTGTGCCTTTATCAATGATAATTGAAAAAGGATTTAGTAATAGTTGCTTCTCATGATTCTGTAAGACAATTCCTGAAGTAGTTTTGTAGCAATTTTGAAAAACTAGTTCGATTTTGAGGTAGTTTTGAGAACAAATGCAAGACAAATATTTTCTCTCAAGGTTCTGATTCTGCGAACCAAATGTGGCCTAAATGGAGTCATCTTTGGAGTATTCATGTAACACGTAGAATTATTTCTTCTATTGTGTTGTCAATCACTTCTATTGTAAGTGTTTAAGGTGGAAGGCCTCATCTCATGTGCAGACATATGGAGGACATTATGCAGGATCTTGTGTCGCCAAACCAAGCTACCTTTATTAAGGGCAGAGCGATAGCGGACAACAACTTGCTGGCACACGAACTGGTACGAGATTTCAACAGACCGGGAGGGCAGAAGGCGTACATAAAACTAGATCTTTGGAAGGCATATGACACGTCAATCGGGACTTCGTCTGTCACATTATGCAGGCAATAGGATTTGATCGCATATGGGTTGACAGGGTATGTGAGTGCATTACTACACCCACGTTTTCTATTCTTATCAAGACATCATACATGGTTTTCTGGCCAGTAATAGGGGACTATGTTAGGGTGACCCCGTTGTTGTATCTTTTTACCCAAGTAATGGAATATTTTTTGTCTTATGGATGCGACGATTTTTAACCGACGAATTATTCCACTACAAAAGATATTACGCCCCCGATATCGCATCTTATATATGCGGATGACTTGCTCGTGTTCACGACACCAAGGAGGGAGGGTTTGGCGGAGTTGGCTGAGCTTAGGGCCTGTTTGGTAACAAGGATTTTGAGTTCTTCATGGAAGTGGAACCAAATCCACAAAATTTCTTGTTTGGTAACAAGGATTCAAGGGGACAGGATTTTCTCAAATAGTCTTTTGCAGTTCCTGTTCCCTGTAAAAGTCCCCCAATTCTTTGTTTCCCACATCCTCTTTTTTTGAGAGGATGTGGATTGGGACTAGCTGCGCTCCATGACCGGCGCCATCAACAGGCGGGCGGCACCAGCGCCAGGCATCTCCGCCGCGACGGTCTCCAACCCAAACATTTTTTTTGGTTTTCCCAACAGAAACAAAAATTCGCATAGCAAGAAATCAAAAATGTATCCCAAAAAAAAAAATCGAACAAGAATGCGGAGTCTGGGTGCCTCGCCGGAGGATGTCTGCTCGGAGGAGAGAAGGAGGAGAGGGTTGGCGGTGGGTTGGGGAGCCTCTGTTCCTCCTTGCTCGAGTCCGACCGCGGTAGCAGCCATGGCCAGGAGAGAGAGAGAGAGGAGTGCAGCCATGGCCGCACGGCCATGCCAGGAGAGAGAGAGAGAAGAGAGTGCGGCCATGGCAGGAGAGAGAGAGAGAGAGAGAGAGAGAGTGCGGCCATGGCAGGGGAGAGAGATATGCATGACCGGGGAAGCTGTCCCCAAAACAAAACAAAGAACATTCCGGTCATATTCTCTCTCTCTCTCTCTCTCTCTCTCTCTCTCTCTCTCAAACTAATAAACTAAGTTATAAATATCTACATAGTTTATTAATATATAATATTAGTTAGCTGACATTAATTAGTTAAAGTATTACTTTAATATTAGATATTTTTATATAATTAGAATAATTAACTAATTAACTAAATATTTTTATTAACATTAAAATAAAATACTTTTTATTATTATTACATACTTTTTCATTTCTACTTCTCACTTTCTTATCTCAACCAAACACACATGTATACTTTTTCACTTTCCATTTTTCACTTTCCTACCTCAACCAACACATTTGTCCGCTATTAGGGGGACAAGGAAGTGCATGGATTCCTATCATTCTTTCCTTCATGAAAGTCCAAATCCAAATCCACTTCCTGTTTACCAAACAGACCCTTATAGTAATATTCGGAAAGCACTCAGGTCTACACCTAAATCTGGATAAAAGTAAGGTATACATTAACTTACACTGCCCGGACAAGGATGCAAAGGCAACAATGCTTGGGATTGAAAAAGGAGAATTACCAGTTAAATAATTGGGAATTCCAATATCTATTAATTATGCTAAGAGCACCTAATGTCAGAGCATGGTAGAGTATGCGCAGCGATGCACGGAAGGTTGGGATGTCCAGAATTAATCCTTTGGCTTCATGCGATCATGCTTCTGAAGGCTACGATCATGAAAATTGAGAAGATTTGTGCGAATTTTTGTGACGGGGAGGGATCCATTTGATTGGTTGGGACACTATGTGTCGACCCAGAGAGGAGGGCGGTGTAAGGCTACGCTCACTATGCGTGCTTCGCGAGGTAGCGGCGCTGCGGATCACGTGGAAGTTCCTTATAGAAGATTCGATGTGGGCCCGGTGGATGCAGAGCAACTACGTCAGAGGAGGTTGTTTGGACGTTGCAGCCTAACAATAATGCATTTGTTACTTTTAAAACAATGCTATATTCCAGGGGAAATTAAACAACAAATTGCTTTCGAACACAGTAGGATTTATGAAAGTCTTAGGATGACACACCCTAAAATAGGACACTCGGAGTTCATATGGATCAAGGAAGCTACATGGAAAATGCAGTACTGTATTACAAGCTGTTGATGGGCAGGCTACTCAAATCTGGATAGACTACGAGATTTGGTGTTCAGACAAATGGAATTGGATGTGTTCTTTGTTCTCAACATACCGAGACAATGGAACATTTATTTCCACTGTGCTTTGGTTTGGGAGGTGTGGCAACGGCAGAGGAGGAAGTTGTGTTTGAGGGGTATAGAAGGCCGAAAGATAGAAGCAATCCTGGAGGAAATTAGCGCATGCCAAAGAGGGGAGTCAAGTGGTTTATAGAGGGTCAAATTAGGCTGGCCACAGCGAGATGAGACGTGTGAGAGAGAGAGGAATAACCGTTTTTTTAAGGACTGGCCATGCCTATGGTGGGGATTCTACATAATATTGAATATGATGTAATGACGTTGGTAGATACGCGTGCCTAAATCTAACCGCACAAATTTTATAACAAAATATTATCAATGAAAATTACCTTCTTTTATATATATATATATTATATAATATATATATCTATATTTTTGGAAAGTACTCAATGGTTGCCTTTCGACTAGTGCAAACATGGTTGCTATAGGGTTTTACCAACATAGGACTTGTGTGTTTTGTATGGACTATGTGTTACTACCTTCTGTTAATTGTCCTTAATTGTGCTATAGTGTCTTACTGAGCTTAAATGTATCTTTTGACTTCTTCCATACTTCTACCGAGGGATGAGTGAGCATTAGAACCGAATTGAATAAGAGATTCAGTTTGGTTGAAAAATTAGTTCGATTTCAATTTTAAAATACTAAAATAAATTATTTAGTTTCGATTACAATTTTGTATTTCGGTCCCAGATCAAATAAGACTTATGCAATTATGTAAATGACATCAACAAGGGCAGATCTAGCAATGTATATTGGGCAGGCTAGAGTGGTTTCGAATGGGCTAGGTGTTGGCTAACTCCTAAAAAATCAAAAAATTATATGAAAAAAAGGAAAAAGAAATTGGATGGGCTCTAGAGCCCACTTCATATTATACCTAGATCCGTCCTTGGACATCAAGTTTATGCATAATTTTTTATGATTAAAAATGTGTATATTTGACAACAATAATTGTATGTATACGTTCTAAAATTCAACTTTGATAATTAGTTCAATTTTGGACTCAAACTTTGAAAAATTGTATATATAGAAACCATATTTTTAAATATAATTTAGCTATAATTTTAACTTTGGTCGATCCAGTAAATGATATGAGTGGCCCAATCGAATAAATTGAATCGAACTAAATTTGATAGAATTTAACATAATCAATATGTCATAAGTTTAACTATAATCACAAAAATGGTATGTATAAAAATTATGTTTTTAAATATAATTTAACTATATGTCATAAAATTAAAAATTGTAATTTTAATTAGAATTTGTCAAAATATCTTCACAAATGAGGAAGATAGTAGCAACATATTGAAAGCAAGAAAAAATGAAAAAAGTTATGATATTTTATAGAACAAATGGGGGACATTTATGACTTTTTTAAAAAAATCCCTCAATCCCCCTTGTTAGCCTCCGATTTGGAGTTTGAAAAAATAGACAAGAGGCAAAACAAACCATCACTTAAACCCTACGTTACCCCTCCTCCTAACCTTCACCCTCAAACCAAGCATGATTTTTATTTTCCCTCACTTAACTCTCTTAACCCTCGATCCTAGCAAACCCTAAGACGGTAAACGTGTTAAATATATCTTGGCTTAAACCAAATTTTCTTAAGTGTTTAAATTAAACTCACGTGACACTAAAACTCCAATGATAGTATGGGATCAGTATTGGACTTCAAATTTAAGATCTGGGACGAATTCTAAAATCGTATCCTTAAAGCTAATGTTCATATAATTTAACTTCATGATGATAATGCAATGGTATTATCAACAAAAAATTTAAAATAAATATAATATAATAATAATATAATATAATATAATATAATATAATATAATATTCAAAATAATATATATCATAATGAAATACAAGTAAAATCAAAGATGTTCGAAACAAAAATAAATTGATGTTCCAGACAAATAAATAAATAAATAAATAAGTAACAATATTTGGAGAGTTCTTAATCATAATATAAAAGAAAAAAAAATGTAACTTGTTTGTTGTCAATTACAATTACCTCCAAGTGGACTAAGAAACATATATATAATATATATATATAGATATATATAATATATATATATGAGACGAGAGAGAGAGAGAGAGAGAGAGAGAGAGAGAATATATATTATATATATATATTATATATATATATATATATATATATATATATAGAGAGAGAGAGAGAGAGAGAGAGAGAATATATATATATATATAATATATATTATATATAGAGAGAGAGAGAGAGAGAGAGAGAGAGAGAGAGAGAGAGAGGATATTGACAACAACAGGAATGTAGAGAAGATTGAGAACGTCATATTGTTAGAGCCGTGATGAAAGGGGAGGAAATTTTGATAGCTACTTCACTAAAAAAAATTATTCTGATAATATAACTTATCTCTTGGTATAATATGAGTTATAGATATCTTATAACAAGAAAATTACATGGGCTAAAAGAATTAGAATGAGTTTGTTGAATCTTTCAATAGAATTGGACTTATATATATTATAGTATATAAAAAAAAACTAGGGGTCAATAGAAAACAAACAATATGTTGTACTATAAGACTTTTGCTATTAAACTTGGATCGATCCCAATCATGAAAGAAAAAATAATCTAGAGATGAATGAAAAGGAACTTGTTGAGATCTTAACTACAAATAAGATGGTACCTTTGGAGCATCACAATACTCATTAAAAATACGAAAAATTTCACGAGAAGCATAAAAGTTTGTAAAAATTACGTAAAAGACATTAAGTTCGGTGAATTTGCAAGATCAGCACAGTCGCGCCCAAAAATGGGGCGTGAAAATTTTTCACGCACTAATTTAGGTCGTAAAAATTTACTCTCCCACAACCAAAATAAGTCATATCAGCGACGTATTTAGCGACTCCAAGATAGAACGTCGCTAATTTTTGGGGGTTTAGCGACGTTTAACTAAGACGTCGCTGTTTGTCGCCAACATCGACAAATAGCGATGTCTAGCGACTGCAATTTGTTAAGGGAAACTGCGTCGCAAGTTCGTCGGTACACGTCGTTGATGTAGCGACGTGTAGCGATGTACTTTAAGCGGCGTCGCCGTTTATTAAATATCAGTGACGTCCATTTCGGACGTCGCTAAATGTTTCATATAGGATGCGAGGGTTTCCTTTTCGATCATTCACAAATTCCCCCCCCCCCAATTTTTTGCGTGCGCGCTCCTCCGGCTATTTCCCTCCTCCGGCCTCCTCCTCCGCGGCGCTCCTCCGGCGATCTCCCTCCTCCGGCCTCCTCCTCCTCCTCCTCAGGTAGCTCCCCCATCTCTCTTTCTCTCTCTCACACACACACACTCTCCCCTGTCCCCGCTTCCCAGTTCCCTCCTCCTCTTGGATTGGAATTCCAATTTAGGGTTCGAGCCCTATTTACTGATACTGGGAAAAATTTAGGGTTCTCATGATAACTTCTATGAAAAATATTCTTTAAAAGAGCATTTTGTGTATTTCATGATAATTTTCAGAACTTCTTTACTTTGGGAGCAATTTTAACGAAACTCAATGCTATATACATGCAATTTTCTGATCTCAGAATGACCCAACACATATTTCGTTGGAGATTGATGTATTGTTGGTGATTGATGTCTTGTCTCATAATTAGCTTGTTATGAAGAGGTTCACAGGAACAGGCAAATACTGGTTGGATGGTTTCATAACAGTGGAGATAATGTTGCAAATTTATGTATGATATCCATCCACATTTGCTAGTGTAGTGTGTGTGACCACAACCCACAAGGAGTAGCTTCTTCTTTTTCTCTTCCCCCACCAAGCATCCCCCACTCATGTCACATGCGCACCAACCTGGCATTTTGCCCATGTCTTGGTCTCCAATGCCATCAAGTTCCCATCATTTCCTAGTGGCAAAAAAGAAAGGAAGAAAGAAAGAAAGCATGGACTGTGTTGCCCAACTTTATTTTTCTTCCTCTTGGGTGATTCCACTTTCTTTGGTTTTTAGGAGGGGCACTCAGGTGCTTTGCACACTCAGAGGTAGGATAAATCCAGTACAAATTAGGGACTGTCATGTTCAGGCAGTTGGTACCAGTGTTTAAGACTAGTTTGATTTATATAATATATGTTAAAGGCAGATAGGTAGGTCCTGTATGAGAGACTGGATACCTAGGTATGATGGCTTGGCTAGTTCATGTTACCCAAAGAAAATTTGTCTATTGATATGGACTTAGATAAATTCCTATTGGAAAATGATATTGGAATAAGGATTAACCTGAGAATAGGCTTAACTGAACAGTGATATCAGTTAGCAACTGTTTTTTGAGTTTGAATGTCAGGAATTTTGGAAAAATGGTGAGATACACCAAGTCAGACACTGTCCCTACAGCCATTCGACTGGCGAGGTAGAAATCTATGTACGACATTTGCTATAAGGACTTTACATTAATCTACGGTACGACATCGTGATCAGGACATAGTCCCTGCAGCCATTCGACTGGCGAGGCAGAAACTATGTAGCTGTAGATAAAATTGACTGTCCTCCGACCCCCATCCCTCGGTAATGATGATACGACAACCTATCACTACATCTTTTAGTAGTAGATAATGTCTTAGTATTACATTTTGTGTGTTCATCATATTGATTCTGTTACATCCTTCAGATACTATATTCGATAAGAACATATACTACACCATATGTACAGAACATAGATGATTTATACTAATGTATGCTAGAATGAATTTTGGGTTGTGTTCTGAGCCATCCGTTCTCACACTTGACAAAAAATCGAATATAACCTTTTTATCTGCCATTCGACTGGCGAGACAGAAATCTACGTACGACATTTGCTATAAGGAATTTGTATTAATCTACGGTACGACATCATGATCAGGACATAGTCCCTGCAGCCATACGACTGGCGAGGCAGAAACTATATAGCCGTAGATAAAATTGACTGTCCACCGACCCCCATCACTCGGCAATGATGATACGACAACCTATCACTACATCTTTTAGTAGTAGATAATGTCTTAGTATTACATTTTGTGTGTTCATCTTATTGATTCTGTTACATCCTTCAGATACTATATTCGATAAGAACATATACTACACAATATGTACAGAACATAGATGATTCACACTAATATATGCTAGAATAAATTTTGGGTTGTGTTCTGAGCCATCCGTTCTCACACTTGGCAATTATGCATATGAAATATATCGTTAAAGAACATAAAACTTGTGGTCGTACAATCGTCACTTTCGTGCGTCAGTTCATGTCAGTCTTCACTTTTTGTAGTAATTATCTTAAAATGGATATGAATTACTATCTGCGGAACCGTTTGTGGATGTACAATCGTCATTATGATGAATTATTATCTGTGTCAATTTTTGTAGAATTATCTTAAAATGGATATGAATTACTATCTGCGAAACCGTTTGTGGATGTACAATCGTCATCCTGATGACATGTACGGTGTGCGGGATGAATTTATACAGGGTATGCAACAGTTCCTGCAGTTTGCCAAGGCGTTTCCTCAGTACATGGACCGTACAAGAATTAAGTGTCCATGTGTAAGATGTCGCCACTTGAAATATCATTCAGAAGTAGATGTGACATATCATTTGTATTCGAGGAATTTCGTGCCAAATTATTATCAGTGGACCGCACACGGAGAACTTGTGCCTTTAGCCTCCGAGTCGGAGCTTTATGTGGAGCCTTATGTAGATGTCCACGAGCATGTTGATTATGACCAAGGGTGGATGAACATGGTTTTCGATGCTGCGGGGCCTAGTTTCGATCCGAACAATCAATATGCAGCTGAGGAGGCACCGAATGCCGATGCTGCAAAGTTCATGGAGTTGCTGGAGAATGCAAGGACTCCTTTATATCCTGGTTGTGATGACCATTCACCGTTGGAGGTGATTACAAGATTGTTGAGCATAAAATCAGATTTTAACATGTCTCAAGAATGCTACAACCGAATTCTAGAGTTAATTAAAGATATATTGACGGATGGTGGCAAGTTACCTAAAGACTTCTACCGATCCAAAAGAATGGTGAGATCGCTCTGGATGGGGTATGAAAAATTGATGTATGTCACAATGGATGCATGTTGTACTATAAGGACGATAAGGATGAAGACGCCTGCAGATTTTGTGGTGCCGATCGCTTCAAGGCAACTAGTACAACAAGGACTTCTGGTGCACGCAAGCCAACAGATTCGATGTACTATTTGCCTTTGACGCCGCGGTTGCAGAGATTATTTATGGAAAATGAGACAGCTGATAATATGAGTTGGCACAAGCGAAAACAAATAGATGGAGTACTGGATCATCCATCCGACGGGAAAGCATGGAAGCACTTTGATCGAGTATATTCCGATTTTGCTTCGGAGCCGCGTAATGTCAGATTGGGGCTTTCCTCTGACGGTTTTACCCCATTTGGACTTTCGGGCTCACAATATTCTTGTTGGCCTGTGATTGTTACTCCGTATAACTTGCCGCCTTGGATGTGTGTAAAGACTCCTTACATGTTCCTAACTGTTATTATTCTAGGTCCGAAGAACCCGAAGAGGAACATCGATGTGTACTTACAGCCCTTGGTAGATGAGCTGAATCAGTTATGAAAAGTAGGTGCAACCACATATGATGTTTTCAGAAAGCAGAACTTTCAGATGAGAGCCGCACTAATGTGGACCATCAATGATTTCCCGGCCTATGAAATGTTATCGGGTTGGAGCACCCATGGTCGTCTCGCATGTCCGTATTGCATGGGTCGTACTAAGGCTTTCCATTTGAAATACGAAGGAAAATCATGCTTCTTTAATTGTTATCGACAGTTCCTGCCAAAGGATCATCCGTACCGGAGGAACAGGAATGCTTTTCGTGCTGACGTGGTAGAGAAGTCCAGTCCACCGCTACGGTGGTCCGGGGACACGATATGGGAAGAAGTTAAAGAATTGTCAAGTGCTATTGAAGAGCCTACAGCGGGGTACAAGTGTGATGGATTTGGCCGCGCTCACAACTGGACGAAGAGGAGATAGCTTCCTGGATCTTGATTGCGTAAATGGGTTTAAGTTATTGCGTGAATGGGTTTAAGTTCAAGTCAACAAATGCTCTCATCAGAGATAGCTTCCTCGATCTTGATTCCACAAAAAATAGTTGCTTGTGTATCAAATTTACAAACTACAAAGATGTCACTCTAGACAATGATTTCTATGGTATCTTATGGGAGATCGTGGAATTGACGTACAACTATGGCATAGAGCCTGCCAAGATCGTGTTGTTCAAAGTTGATTGGTTCGATCCCATACAAGATCAAGGATAAAAAATTGACAAGCATGGTCTTATGGATATTAATATTTTCAGAGGATGATTGAGAAACTGTGATTTTGATGTATTCATATTTTTGTAATCTTAAATTATGAACTATAATCATTTCTATTAGTATTCAGATTTTTGAAAACTTAAATTATGAACTCCAATGTATGCAGATATTTCTAAACTGTCATTGTATTTATTTATATTTTCAATCATAAACTGTGATTTTGATGTATTCATATTTCTGTAATCTTAAATTATGAACTCTAATGTTATTATCAGCATGGCAGGATGACGCGGAGGCACCTCAGGACGAGAGATAGGCCAGGACGAGCCGTGTCCTTATGTGGGCAGAGAGCTCCGTTACCAGAGGATGGCTCCGGACCATCGTCTGACCCGAGCACTCCATTATACTATACGGTCGCAGGTCCGGGTGGCAGTGCACCTGCGACGAGCAGTTCCAGGCTTGATGATCATACTCCTTCCCCTAGCCTTTCTACCGCTGACAGAAGCATGGCGGGTGGGGAGTAGGTGGAGGAGGTAGTCCCTACTCCCGCCCGGGCGGATCCATACCAGAGCGACTCTCCATGCGTACCTCAGGACGAGACGAGGATGGAGATTTGGGCCGACGGTCCTACGAAGTAAGTTAAATGAATATATATATATATATATTTTTATGCATGTCTGTATATCTATATATATTCATCAATATATCGGTTATCATCGTATACAGATATCGTCCCTCGTCGATACAGAGAGCATTGGGTTCCTTTCTAAGGTCCAACTATGGGGGTCCGTGGATCAACTACTCGGATGCCTCAGAAGAGAGGAAGGCATTCTGGTTTGCCCACTTCAAGGTAACTAAAGATAGTTAATTTAGTATGATTAATATAATTTTAAGCATTTTTTAGAACTTATTATTTTAATTTGTAATTTTTGTAGAGGACTTATTTTTATCCACCACACCGGACCGAGCAGATTGAGAGGCAGTTTCCTGCCGTCGTCGCCAAGTTGATCCGTGATGCAATTGACGATCAGAAAGCTCGTCAGCGCTCCGGAAAGCCGATTGTTGGTTGGATCACACCTGACCAGTGGACCACGATGAGGGCTCGATTTGAGGAGCCCCGGTACAAAGAGCGGTCAGAGAAGGCGAAGGCGGCTAGGACGAGGGCCGAAAAGTAGTGTGGTGGATCGATTCCTATGACGGAGTATTTCCGTCGTCTGGTATGTAATTTATTGCAATATGTAAGATTTTATTGATAGTGGGAGTATATAACTTTCTATTTTATAAAAGAATAAAATATAACAAACATGCAGGTACAGAGGGTGAGGACGCAAACATGGTGACCGTCTTCCTGGCCACCCATCGGAAGGACGGGAAGCTCATCGACGACCGGGCTACTCAGAGCTATGTAAGTACTAATTTAGATTTTATTAATTTTTAACACAACTTGAAGAATATACAGATAACCATATAGTTAATAATAATTAAATACTTTAGACGTTTATTAGGCTTTAGGTAAGTACTGATGTATAGAGATGCACAATGATTTCTAGGACGAGTTTGTTAGGCTACGTGATGAGCGTACGAGTGCTAGTGCACCGGCAGAGGGAGGGGTTGGTACATCGCAGCCCTCTCCGCCTCAGTCGGAGGACGAGCTCTGGAAGACCGCTGTTGGTGGTCTTCAGAGGGGTACATACTACGGTACGGGGTCCTACGGCACATTTGTTGCGACACAGGCATCCAGGGCTTCCTCTGCCAGTACGCATTCACAGCCGTCACAGGCCGAGTCATCCCGAGTCGAGGGTACCATTGCCTACCAGATTGCTGAGCTGCGCGACGATATGCTGAGGAGGATTTCTGATCAGCCAGGGTCTCAGGCGCAAGGGGACGCTGCGTCGGTCACCGCACGCTTTGACGAGCTCGAGCGCACCGTACGGCACGTACAGGGAACGCAGGAGTCCATTCATGACACCGTTACTAGGATAGCGGCTTGCATGGAGCAATACAGCACTAGACTGCTAGCCCTAGAGGAGACGCGGACGCACCCATCTCCAGTGGTTGCACTGCCTCCTTCTCCAGCGGTTATACTGTCTCCTCCTTCATCGTCGTCGGTGGTTCTTACACCGGAGCAGTATGCTTATCTTCTTTCCAAGAGCGGTGATGCTCCTCCTGATCAGCCGTAGTCGACATATATATATATATTGTTGTGTGATGGCCCATTGTTGGGTCTTTTATGTAGTTATACATATATTATTCTTATGTGGACCATTATGTTTGACATTGTTGTTACAAATTTTCATATATCCGTATTGATTGATGAGATTGTGCTTCAAACGTGTTCGTGATTGTGTGTATCTGTGTTGTTTGATACTGTGTTCGTGATACACACCGTCGTTGTTGCAACAAATGGTGTAGGGGATGCTGCAAATGCTGCAGGGGATGCTGCAAATGCTGTATTTTTTTATTTTTTTCAAAATTAGCGACGTTCAGCGACGTTCAGTGACGGCTAGCGACGGAAGTTAACGTCGCTAAGTAAGTATCGGAACGTCGCTAACTGTGATGAAAACCGTCGCTGATCGTTGCTAAACGTCGCTACGTATGACGTCGCTAAACGTCGCTATATGTCGGTACTATAGCGACATAACAAAGTCGCAGAACGTCGCCATTTGGCTCTCAAGCCAGGTCAGCATCGATGCATGTCAAGTCGCTCAACGTTGCTAGGTTACTTCGGTAACTGCTGATATTTTACGTCGCTGGTAGTTGCTAAATTAGCGACGTGTACGCGTCGCTAAGTATCGTCGCAATAGCGACGTATTGCGACGTCGTGTTGTTTAGCGACTAGGTTAATCGCGACTACATGCAAATGTCACTAAATACGTCGCTAAATGAAATTAGCGACGTATGTTTCCTATTTAACGACGTCCTGAGGCGTCGCTGATTTGACAGATTTTAGTTGTGTCCCTAATCTCATTCCCCTAATTCTTAATTAAGAATCCCCTTATTCTTAATCCCGAATCCCCTTATTCTTAATCCCTTGGAATAAATAAAAAAAAGAGCGCCCCATTTATGGGCGCCAAATTTAAGAAGAAAAAAAAGACGCTTAAGTTTAGGGCGTGGAATTTCTTTCTTTGAGCCGCGTGGCACCTTTTTTTTTCTACGCAACTTTTACGAGTTTCACTCTGACAGGAAGAAAGGTGTTTCACTCTGACATGTAACACAACTTCTACGAGTTTCGTTGCCATCATCTTTTTGTTTGGTTCAAAAGACCCTATCATGTTTCTCAGGAAGAAAGCATAAGAATGTATTTCAACCTGCATGTGGGGATTTTTTTATCGTCTGGGAATTTTTTTTCCGAGCAGACTTGGCCGTGGAATTTTTTTTAGCATCTTTTACAAATTTTTTTCCCCTAGCAGACTGGGCTCAGAGAATGAAATTCTACGCCCTAAACTTGGGCACCTTTTTTTTCTTCTTAAATTTGGCGCCCATAAATGGGGCGCGCTTTTTTTTTATTCCAGGGGAGAATAAGGGGATACTTAATTAAGAATTAGGGGAATAGGATCAAGAAGAGTAAATTTTCACGACCTAAATTAGGGCGTGAAAAATTTTTACGCCCCATTTTTGGGCACGACTGTGCTGATCTTGCAAATTCACCGAACTTAATATCTTTTATGCATTTTTACAAACTTTTATGCTTCTCGTGAAATTTTTCGTTAAAAATATCCTCCAGCTACGAACGATCAACATCAGTGTTCAGTTAATATATTACCACAAGTTTATGGGAAAGTATTGATGCGAATAGACTTCACAAAAAAATCTTGACAGGAAAGTGCACTTGACAGGAAAGTATTAATGTCAAGTGATTATACTTCTTAATACTATTCATAATGTCAACATTTATCTCAAACTACAAGTGTTACAATTCAAAAAGTCAACCCATTCTAATACCACGAATGATCATCTGGAAAGTGCACTTAATAGGGCATTTGTGAAAATGTCGGTCATGTTTTCCTAGGATCGGATACGTTTGATTTTAGTCTTCTTATTGTTGTTGTTGTTGTTGCTGCTGATGTGAAAAGAAAAACTTTAATACGATGTGATTGATATAGTCTCTCTTGATGTACGTAGCCCTTCTTTATTCGTCAATGCATGTGATATTGTCCTTTTATATTATTATTGGGACATCATTGGCAGAATAGAAAATGCTTATAGTTCGAATATGCTCAATAATAGTTCGCAACCATATGAATTCACGGGTGGTGTCACGACCCACACCCTGTTTAGGGGCACGAGCACATGGGTATGTCCAACCTACGCTGCAGTGTCGACGGTAGAACGTTGTATAGGTCATCTAGACATATAACATTTAACACAATAAATATAACATGTCATCTTTGCACGGAGGAATATATAATCATAACTCAATCACATGAATCTAAGGAAGATAAGCACGGATGTGATAGAAGATAAAGATGAAGTAGATAGTCTGAAATAACTACAGAGTCACACACACAAGTTCAGAATTTAAGAAATAAACAACTCCCAAACAAGTTCTACAGACCCAAAGTATCAAATTTGGAATACAAGTCCAGTCAAAACCTAACTAATCTAAGTCACTACAGGCGGTGCGTCCTCTACGAGCACCGACACCATAGGCAAGTCTTGATCATAGTCTCCATCTATCCCAAACCCGTAGAAGGTAGTGCAGTATGCATCTAAGTCCTCTGAAAAATAGTTATCCAGTCAGGATGGAACGAAGTACAAACAGCAACAGCAGTTCCAATGAATTGACAAATACTATAAGAAATAATTATAATGGAATATCAAGACTGGAAGTAAAACAGTACAAGATAAACTGAATATCATGTCATGGTGTGAGAATATAAAGTAAACTGGAATGTAGAGCAGTACAGGCAAAATCTGAGTACAATATAAGTATAAACGGTACCTTGAGATATTAGAGCGTTATGTGATCGACTTGGGTCCAGATCAGGCTATTCTATTTGACCGGCTATGCACAAGTACTGGTATAGAGGATGAGGCCGGCCCAAATGGAAAGCTATGTACAAATAGTAACAGGTCAGGTTATACCCTACGTATGGTGAGGGTGAAGCTATGCACAAGTAGTAAACAGGTGAGGTATTGATCACATAACCTATAATAACTCTCCAATCCTCCGAATAGTATAATGGATCCAACCATGACATACCATGACACGGGATTCAAAGAGCAGGGGGGCAGCCCACTCCCAAATCGGTGTCTATACAAGTACAAGAAACAAGATCGAATAATGTACCAATATACCATGTAAACCGAAAATAACATCTTATGACAAGATCCAACGTATACTAGTCTGTGTATCCTCGTATTGAGAATCAAGTAAAACACTACAACTGAACAGATATAGAAAATATCAAAGCAATAAAAACTATCAGAGAATGTACTCGCATGCGATCCTGAGCAGTCAATATGAATCGAGGCTCAAAGTGGAGTCACAAACCTATAGATGAGATATACATGTTTTAAATAGGGTTTAATAGTATTAGACATAGTTTTCTAGTGTGTGACATGCAATCTAGGTCAAGACTAGGTCAAGTGTTGACTCACAGTTGACTTTTGGTCAACTGGTCAATCCCTAGCCAAATCTAGGTCCAATATTGACTCAAGGTTGACTTTTAGTCAAATTAGTCAACCTTGGTCAATCTTGGTTAGATTAACCTCTTACAAGTCATTACCTACCTAATGTTACCCTCTAGTCTATTATTACTCTATATAGATATACATATGGGATGTACCCTATTACTTTAGGTTGCAGGTAAACCTCTATTACCTTGTTAATAGGTAAATCTATCTACCAAGATTGGTAGGTAATCCTAAACTTAGGCTATTAGATAATCACATATACCTAACTAATAGGTATACATCTAATACAATATATATATATATATATATATATATATATATATATATATATATATATATATATATATATAATAATAATAATAATAATAATAATAATAATAATAATAATAATAATAATAATAATATAATATCCTACCTATATATCTAGATATGCCACTCTAAAACAATAGGTAATCCTTATTACCTGTCTATCCTCAAAACCACATTTCTCACTAAAGGCCATATGGCCTAAAACCCACTATCAAAGCTCTCACTCACTCACACCCACTCATACATACATGAAATGGCCAACTGCTGTCACCACCACTTTTCGGGATTGGGGTATTTTAGTAATTGTGTGATAATTTGAATTTTTATTATTAAATTGATTGGTGTCTAGTCCTTGATTAGTATTTTTGATAGTAGCAGATGGTTTAACCATAGATAACCTTGATTAGAAGACTAATCATGTGATTAGAAACTTATTTGGCTAATTAGATTTTAATTTGGAGCATTAGTCCTAATTAGGAAACAATTAGGCTATTTTAATACATAGCTTTTGGCCTTTTTGCTATTGGGCTTTCCTTGGACTTTAGTTGCATGGTGGCCCATTCCAAACCCTAACCAAACCCTAGATACACCCCTTGGCTGCCCAAACAGTAGCCCCCCTCTTCATGTGCATACAGTAGTAGCCACCTATTTGCAAAAACCCTAAAAATTGCCTCCTCCTCCAAATAGCCTATTTTTTTCATTTTTCATCCAAATACTTCCAAACAAAGTGCATTGCGATCGTTGGGAGGAGGGGAACCTGCTGGAGGCTTGCTAGCGAGGGATCAGAGGTGCTGAACCGGAGGAAATCGGCATCGACGCATTTGAAGGCTCGTTTCACTGAGATATTGACTCTCAATACGTAAACCCCTATAAACACTTGTTCATCCTAATTTTTCTTCGTAGATGCATCCATATAGGTAATCCAGACCTGTACATGAAGTTTGGTAATTTTCTGTATTAGTTTGAAAGGCGTATCGGGCACGTGTCGGTTCATTGGAACACGTGTTCGACGAAATGCCGCTTAAAATCGAAAGTTGGTACTTTGCGATTCTGTTTACCCGAATTTATTGCTGTGATTATTTGAAATAATTTTCATGAAGATGGATCTCGATTTGACACTTTTTAGTGTCCAAATCGGACACGGACACGCGTGCACGAGGCCCGTACACGGCCCCTTGCATGCCCTGCTGTCCGAGTGTCATAACTCGACGTACGGGACTCTGTTTCACGTGAAATTTCATGGACGCGTGGGGGCAACCTTTGCCTACGTGCTCCAAAAATTTTACGATATTTCGTAGAGCGTGCGCAGAGAAATCCAACGTGCATGGTTCAGCCAATACTATGCACAGGGCCAGAAATTACAGCTGACACGGCCTTCATACGCGAACACAACACGATAAGGAATTGTTCCAGGAGCACAAGCACGAAGCCCTAGACCTAGGATACCCAGGAACTCGACCCTGAGACACGACATGTCTCGTGTCGCGAGCCACGGGGCTCGACAAGCGCCCACGAGGCCGCACGCGCACGCGCACACAGCCGTACGAGTTTGCGTGTCCAGCGACACATGGATGCAATGTTGTGTCATGTCAGTGTGTCCTAGATTCTAGATCTGGACCCCACCTAGCTACATACATGAGCACGAAGCTTTTCGTGTTGTGTGTGGCGTTCAATCGAGCGTGACGCACATGCACGAGCACGTTTCTATACACGCGTATTCGGTTTTTTCCGGTACGCACTGATTGGACACTTTGTGGTCATGGTTTTGATCCTGGTTTGACACAAGTATGACACACACACACGTGTACCCCTTCTTATTTTCCAGTTTACACATGGTTTAGTTATGTAGTTTGAATTTTCGATTTTGAGTTGTATACTGAATTGGGTTTGGATATTGAATATAGGTTTTAGGTTAATATTTTGGTTCTGATGTGAAAGTTGGATTTGAGTTTTTATGTGAGAGTTTTGATCTTGAGCTCAGTTTTCAGAGTTGATTGTATCTTGGGTTTGATATGTGTTTGCCTATGTGTATTTGATTTGTTTTTCGAGTTGAGTCTAGAGTTGGTATGGGAATTACTTGTTGTTGAGTTATTATACACTTGTGCTTTGTATTGGTTTCCCAATTTTGGGTTAGATGTCTGGTCTGGGTTTAGATTCTCAGATTTTTTGAGAATCTTAGTGTTAGTTCAACTTATATTGTAGCTCCCCTTCCCGGAAAATTGTTAGAATATATTTTATTTTATTTATTTGATTAAAATGGTGAATTATGATTTTATAAATAATTATTTAGTTAATTATTACGGTAGGTGACTTTATCCATAGTTGAGTTTTGGAGTGCCAGACGACTAGAAATCATGGCACGGATAGTGCAGTGGCGTACCTTGACTAGTGTATTAGCCATGCCAGGGAAGACTGACCCATAGTGTTCATTCATGTTTCATATTATTATTGTGGATTGAGATATAGATTTGTTTGCCATGATTTGGCAGTATACCATAGCCTTGACAGCGTTTACGTATTCGAGTCGGGCTGGAGTCCGTTCGATACGTAGCTGGCTTGCTCACGTGCTCGCGTCCGAAAAGCGGGTGCAGGTCGTGACATATATATATATATATATATATATATATATATATATATATATATATATATATATATATCATATATTGTTCAAATTATACATAGCTTCCTATATGTAATCTCTATATACAGTAGTGTATATATATAGTTCTTTTATATAGATTGTAGTATATTTTGATCTTAGTTTTTTCATGTGTTTGGGTTCTTAAACCTCTTTTTCAGTCCACACACACTTGCCAATATATATATATATAGGTATATTAGTATATTTGTGTGTGTGTGTGTGTGTGTCTATATATATATATATATATATATATATATATATATATATATATATATATATATATATATATATATATATATATATATATAATGAAAGAATGAATGAATGAATACATATGTATATATTGTGATTTTGCTATTAGATATAGCCTATGGTTTAGTGAGTCAGTTTAGGATTGACCCAACGGGCCTAACTTGGCCAAGTTGACAAGCGAGTTGACCAAGTTGACAAAAGTCAATCTTGGGTCAAACTTGATCCAAATCGACTCAAACGGACTTGGAATGACTAGATAACTTGAGTTTGACCTAAAATTTGGTAAATGGACTAGTTGACTTGTAGTTGACCAGGTTTGACCAGAGTTGACCAGGGTTAACCAGAGTTGACCAAGGGTTGACTTTGACCTAGAAGGACCTAGAATCATTTAGAATGCATTGTAGACTTTATCTATTTTATATTAGACACTTTGTAACCTGTGGTTGATTTAAATAGGACTTTGTGACTTCAGTTTGGACTTATATTCTCATAAGACATTCGGGATACCAAACGAGTACATTCTCTGATAGTTATTTCATTACTTGTCGATTTCTATATTTCAGTTCTAGTCAGTTCTATTTTATCCTTTGTTACAAACACGGATTAATATTTCTAGAAGTCATGTATACGATACACATATCTTACTTGTCTAGCCTCTATTACAAGAACCACTACAAGAAACACCTACAAGCACATTTATGTTCTAGCTAGATTTGTTCTTGATTTACGTGTCGTATTATGGATTCATCCATATTTGTCTGGCGGAAAAATACCTGAGTAGACATGTAAACATTCCCAAATACTCGAACCACTTCCCTGTAAATTATACAACAACGATAGCCATCCCTCACCTGATCAGTGTGTGATGTGTCCGATTACCCTTAGCCGTTTACATGTCGATCTCAGTTATTTTAAAACACACTGTGAGTATTATCAAGAATCTTTACTAGAATAACTACAAGAATCTTTACTAGAATCATTACAAGAACCATTACAAGAATCACCCTACTAGAATCATTGAATGGAATCACACTTGACAAATATTTTACCACCTGGACTCATATCACATTACTCTAGTTCAGTTAGTTATATTTACAGTCTTTATTGCCATGATCTTCTGTCTCTCAGCATTTACTCTCCTTGTTCTAACTGTTTATCCACTTTCACTACTATGCTTCATCAATATAACTGTCTATAATTATTTTATAGTCTTTGTCATTTACTTAGGATTTCTTGATGAGATGTTCTCGTTTACTACTATGCTTCATCAATATAACTGTCTATAATTGTTTTATAGTCTTTGCCATTTACTTGGGATTTCTTGATGAGATGTTCTCGTTCCTTTTCTGACTGGATCGTTGACAAAATATTATAGATGTTAGACCTGAGGATACATACCCTACTTGCTATGGATCTGGAGAGAGATTAGCTACCTTTGGCCCTGACTCTTAGAAGTGATCAGAAGATTAGTTTAGTAGACTTGCTCTAAATTTTATGTTTAGAACTTGAGTTGTAATAATTGAGAGTTGACTTATTCTGAGTTGTTTTGATATATTATCATTTAGTATTTTTTTTTTTAGTTATAGAATTCGGTGTTATCCTATTGTGCTTAGACTGTGATTGAGTTATATTATTTTTATACTTGTCCTCCGTTCGGAGTTGAGATTTAAGACAAATACATTATATAATTGTGTGAGTTGTTTTAGATAGTGACCTAGTACAGCGTTCTACCGCTGATTTTACGACGTAGGCTGGCGTTGTTACGTACTTGTACCCTTACACTGGGTGCGGGTCGTAACACGTTTTTAGTGGTGGCCCATGCAGATCCAGAGTCGCAAATAGTATGATTTCGTAGTGGTACTCGAACTAGAGTATCACTACGACCTGCAGTAGGATATAGGATATAAGTTTAAGGTACTCAATCACATTAGGAAAAACTCTTATATAATTCTTGCTGCTAATTGCCTTCCTCAAAATAAACTGTCCTTCTTTGATTATATCTCTTCATTCTCAGTAATTGATTCTTTGTTTGATTTGTCTTCAAGATGGTGGAGACACGATCGCACCGCTCTGGCCTAAGGGATACCACTGAGAGGTCTGCCACTTTTCGCCCGATTCAGCAGGACCCTGGGACCGCAGCACCTCTCATTCCTGCTCAGGTGGAAGCGTTTACAGCTTTTGGGGGTGCTCCTCCACCGGTTCCGAGGACAACCCCGGGGATTCAGGAGATGCTACCGCCATCGCCTCAGGGGACAGTTGATATGGTGCAGTTCTTTTCCTTCTTCCAGCAGATGATGGAGGCTCAGCGGTGCCAGTCGAAGGATATGAGACAGGGTATTGACAAGGTCCATTAGCTAGCCATGGTAGCAGTGGAGAAGGTGATTGCCCAGTCGCAGGAAGGGCAGATACAGCAGTACCAACCGAGGACCCCGAATATTCAGGACTTTTAGAAGATGTGACCGCGAGACTTCAAGGGTACTGAGGGTATCCTATATGCCGACGACTGGATCGAGCATATAGAGGAGATCTTTCGCCTCGCAGAGATACCAGCTAGACTTCAGATAGAGGCAGCGGGCAGCCAGATGCAGGATCTTGCCCGTACATGGTACAAGACCAACCCCAGAGTTAGTACAAAGGGGCAGACTTGGAAGGCTTTCAAGAAGCTTTTCAAGGAAAAGTTCTTCTCCGACACAGCACTGGATGACTTGGAGACGCAGTTCGAGAATCTGGTTCAGGGGAACCAGACAGTAGAGAAGTATGTCGGAGAATTCTGTCGCTATGGGCAGATTTGTTGAGGGCCTTAGCGAGACGGCGAAGGCTAGGAGGTTCAGGAAGGGCTTGATCAGGGAAGTCAAGTCCTTGACCAAGAATGACAGAGATGCTACCTTTGAGCAGATATTGGCAGGAGCCATGGCAGGAGAGGATGACTTGGAGCTCAAGTCCAAGAGGAGTCGAGATGAGTCAGGAGGGGCCAGTGGAAGTAGAAAGTGTCCCTTTGTGCAAAAAATAGTGCACCAGCCTCAGCCGATGTTGGCACCAGCTCGAGTTCAGCAAGCACAACATCAGCCTCGAGATCAGGATCAAAAGATGCAGAGTTGTGCCTACTGCAAGAAGCCGGGACACATTTGAGATTCTTGTAGGAGAAGGTTGAAGGTTTACGTATTTTGTGGATCCGACGCTCACCAGATAAAGGATTGCCCCTCGGCAGCCCCATTTGGTGGAGCACAGGGCCAGAGAGAGGGAGCTAGGCCACCTGTAGCACAGCACCATACCCAGCACCAGAGGGGTGGAGCTTTTGCACTGATGGTCGAGGAGACCGATGCTGCAGGTGATGGTTTAGCAGGTCTGTCCTTCCTATTCTTCTTCCCTATCTTGTTGTGTGATTTTATTAGTACCTATCATGTTATTCTTGTGATGTGCTAGATAGTATAGTGACCATGTTCGAGGCTGTGAAATTACGACCAGTAGGACCATATTTTGCATGTTTTAGATATAATATTATTGACTTTGATTGTAGGGGGTTTGACCTAGAAGGAGTACAACCATCTTAAATTTCGAGAACAAAATTTTTCTAAGGCAGGGTAGATTTGTCACCACCACTTTTCTGGATTATGGTATTTTAGTAATTATTGATAATTTGAATTATTATTATTTATTATTAAATTGATTGGTGTTTAGTCCTTGATTAGTGTTTTTAATAGTAGAAGATGGTTTAACCATGGATAACCTTGATTAGAAGACTAACCATGTGATTATAAATTTATTTGGCTAATTAGATTTTAATTTGGAGTATTAGTCCTAATTAGGAAACAAATTGACTTATTTTTAGGCTATTTTAATACATAGCTTTTGGCCTTTTTGCTATTGGACTTTCCTTGGACTTTAGTTGCATGGTGGTCCATCCCAAACCCTAACCAAACCCTAGATACACCCTTGGCCACCCAAATAGCATCCCCCTCCCCCCTCTTCATGTGTGTATGAGTAGTAGCCACCTATTTGCAAAAACCTTAGAAATTATCTTCTCCTCCAAATAGCCTATTTTTCTCGTTTATCATCCAAATCCTTCCAAACGAAGTGCGTTGCGATTGTTGGGAGGAGAGGAACCTGCTGGAGACTTGCTAGCGAGGGATCAGAGGCGTTGGACTGGAGGAAATCGGCATCGATATGTTTGGAGGCTCGTTTCATTGAGATATTGACTCTCAATAGGTAAACCCCTCTAAACACTTGTTAATTCCGATTTTTCTTCGTAGATGCATCTATATAGGTACCCCAGACCTGTGCATGAAGTTTAGTAATTTCTTGTATTCGTTTGATAGGCGTATCGGACACGTGTCGGTTCATTGGAACACGTGTTCGACGAAATGCCGCTTACAACTGAAAGTTGGTATTTTGTGATTCTGTTTTCACGAGTTTGTTGCTGTGATGATTTGAAATAACTTTTATGAAGACGGGTCTCGATTTAACACATTTTTAGTGTCCAAATCGGACACGAACACGCGTGCACGAGGCTCGTGCACGGCCCCGTGCATGCCCTGCTGTCCGAGTGTCATAACTTGACGCACAGGACTCCGTCATGTAAAATTTCATGACGCGTGGAGGAAACCTCTGCCCACGTGCTCCTAAAATTTTACGACGATTCGTGGAGGCGCGGAGAAATCCAACGCACACGGTTCAGCCAATACTGTGCACGCGGCCAGAAATTGCCGCTGACACGGCCTTCGTACGCGAACACAACGCGACGAACTCATTCCAGGAGCACAAGCACGAAGACATAGACCTAGGCTACCCAGGAACCCAATCCGAGACATGACGTGGCTCGTGTCGTGAGCCACGGGGCTTGACACGCGCCCACGAGGCCGTACGCGCGCCCCGCACAGCCGCACGGGTTCGCGTGTCCAACGACCCGTGGACGCAATATGGTGTCATGTCAGTGTGTACTAGACCTAGACCTGGACCCCACCTAGCTATGTACAGAGCATGAGGCTTCGTGTTGCGTTGGCATTCAATCTAGCGTGACGCGCGTGCACGAGCACGTTTCTATACATGCGTATTCAGATTTTTTCCGATACGTACTGACTGGACACCTTGTGGACATAATTTTGATCCTGGTTTGACACGAGCATGACACACGTGTGTGCCCCATCCTATTTTCTAGTTTACACATGGTTTAGTTATATATTTTGGGTTTTCGATTTTGAGTTGTGTAGTGAATTGGGTTTGGATATTGAATATAGGTTTTAGGTTGATATTTTTTTGATGTGAAAGTTGGATTTGAGTTTTATGTGAGGGTTTCGTTCTTGAACTCATTTTTCAGAGTTGATTGTATCTTGGGTTTTATATGTGTTTGCCTATGTGTATTTGATTTGTTTTCGAGTTGAGTCTAGAGTTGGTTTGGTAATTATTTGTTGTTGAGTTATTATACACTTGTGCTTTGTATTGGTTTCCCGTTTTGGGTTAGATGTCTGGTCTGGTTTAGATTCTCAGATTTTCTAATAATCTTAGTGTTAATTCAACATATATAATATATATATATATATATATATATAATCTATATATATATATATATATATATATATATATATTATACTTCCTATATGTAATCTCTATATACAGTAGTATCTATATATATATATATATATAATATATATATATATATATATATATAGATATATATATATATAATATATATATTTTATATAATATATATATATATATATATATATATATAATATATATATACTTCCTATATGTAATCTCTATATACAGTACTATATATATATATATATATATATATAATATATATAATAATATATATAATATATATATATATATTTTAAGATATATATGATATTATCTATATATATATATATATTTAAATTATATATAGCTTCCTATATGTATCTCTATATACAGTAGTATCATATATATATATATATATATATATATATATATATATATATATATATATATATATATATATATATATATATAAAATATATCTATATATATATTATATATATATATATATCTATATAGATATATATTATATATATACAGTGTTATCTCTAGAGACACACACACACACACACACTACTGTATATAGAGATTACATATATATATATATATATATATATATAATATAATATATATATATATATTATATATATATATATTCCTATATGTAATCTCTATATACAGTAGTGTGTTGTGTGTGTGCCTCTCTCTCTCTCTCTCTCTCTCCTCTCTCTATATATATATACATATATATATATATTATAATATATATATATATATATCTATATATAGCTTCCTATATGTAATCTCTATATACAGTAGTGTGTGTGTGTGTGTGTCTCTCTCTCTCTCTCTCTCTCTCTCTCTCTATATATATATATATATATATATATATATAATATATGTTCTTTTATATAGATTGTTTATATTTTGATCTCAGTTTTTTCATGAGTTTAAGTTCTTAAACCTCTTTTCCATCCACACACACTTGCCATGTATCATTCTTTTCCTTATATATATATAGAGTATTTATTAGTATTTTGTGTGTGTGTGTGTATATATATAGATATATATATATAATATATATATATATATATATATATACACACACACACAAATACTAATATACCTACCTAATGTATATTATATATATATATATATATATAGGTAGTCTATTAGATATTTGTGTGTGTGTATATATAGATATATATATAATATATATATATATAATATATAATTATATATTGAATATATATAATATATATATATAGATATATATATATATATATATAATATATATAATATTATATATAATATATTATATATATATATTTCATTCTATATATATATATATATATATATATATATATATATATATATATATATTGAATGAATGAATATATATGTATATATTGTGATTTTGCTATTAGATATAGCCTATGGTTTAGTGAGTCGGTTTAGGATTGACCCAATAGGCCTAACTTGGCCAAGTTGACGAGCGAGTTGACCAAGTTGACAAAAGTCAACCTTGGTCAATCTTGATCCAAATTGACTCAAATGGACTTGGAATGACTAGATAACTTGAGTTTGACCTAAAATTTGGTAAATGGACTAGTTGACTTATAGTTGACCAAGTTTGACCATAGTTGACTAGGCTTGACTAGAGTTGAGCAAGGGATGACTTTGACCTAGAAAGACCTAGAATCATTTAGAATGCATTGTAGACTTTATCTATTTCATATTAGACACTTTGTAACGGTGGTTGATTTAATATGACTTTGTGACTTCAGTTTGAACTTATATTCTCATCAGACATTTGATACCAGACGATACATTCTCTGATAGTTATTCATTACTTGTCGATTTCTATATTTCATTTCTAGTCAGTTCTATTTGATCCTCTGTTACAAACCGGATTGATATTTCTAGAATTCATGTATACGACACACATACCTTACTTGTTTAGCCTCTATTACAAGAACCACTACAAAAACACCTACAAGCACCTTCATGTTCTGGCTAGATTTGTTTTCGATTTACGTGTCGTGTTATAGATTCACCCATATTTTTAGGCAAAAAAATACTTGAGTAGACATGTAAATATTTCCAAATATTCGAACCACCTCCACGTGAATTATACAAGAACGATAGCCATCCCTCACCTGATCAGTGTGAATTGTCGGATTACTTTAGCCGTTTACATGTCAATCTCAGTTATTTTAAACACACTGTGAGTATTGTCAAGAATCTTTACTAGAATCACCACAAATCTTTACTAGAATCATCACAAGAACATTACAAGAATCATCCTACTAGAATCATTGAATGGAATCATGCTTGACATATATTGTACCACTGGACTCATATCATATTACTCTAGTTCAGCTGGTTATATTTACAGTCTTTATTGCCATGATCTTCTGTCTCTCAGTATTTACTTGGGATTTCTTCATTTTCACTATTATGCTTTATCATATAATTGTCTATAATTGTTTTATAGTCTTTGTCATTTACTTGGAATTTTTTGATGAAATGTGCTCGTTCCTTTTCTGACTGGATCGTTGACAAAATATTACAGATGTTAGTCCTGAGGATATATACCCTACTTGCTATGGGTCTGGAGAGGGATTAGCTACCTTTGGCCCAGACTCTCAGAGCAATCGGGAGATTAGTTTAGTAGACTTGCTCTAAAATTTACGTTTAGAACTTGAGTTGTAATAATTGAGAGTTACTTATTTTGAGTTGTTTTGAGATATTATAATTTAGTAGTTTTTTATTTGTTTTCTTTTAGTTATAGAATTCTGTGTTATCCTATCGTGCTTAGATTGTAATTGAGTTACATTATTTATACTTGTCCTCCGTTCGGAGTTGAGATTTAAGACAAATATATTATATAATTGCGTGAGTTATTTTAGATAGTGACATAGTACAGCGTTCTATCGCCGATTCTGCGACGTAGGTTGGGCGTTGTTACGTACTTGTACCCTTACACTGGTGCGGGCCGTGACAACTGCCTAAAACTAAAAGTCCAAGGGAAGAGATCCCCTACTACCCTATGCTGCAGCAATGCATTGCTGCTGCATTTCATTGCTACGCTGCCTAATACCTGCTCTGCAAGGCAAGCCTGCATACTGCTGCTGCTTGCTGCCAACATGCTTGCATACTGCTGCTGCTACTTGTTTGCATTTACAAAGCCAAAGCCAAAGCCAACATGTAAGTGCAAACAAGGTAAGCATATGCAACCCAAACAAGGCCTCTCACACTCTTGCCCCATAACCCAACTGATACAAGCAAATCCTAACTCATATTACTGGTACTAACTAAACATACACAACTTACTAACACTAGCTCTAAGATAATTTCCCAAATCCTATTGAACTAACATCTAGCCTATATCCTTCGATACTGACAGATGACTGACACTAACATCTAAACTCTAATTCACTAACATCTCATAACATATCTGAACTAACATATTCCTAATACTCTAACAGATCTCATACATAAATCCTCCTTCTCATGCTAACACCCATATCATCATTCTCTGATACCAAGGCTAAGGCCTATAGCCTGAGGCTCAAGTGGCCAACTGCCACTGTTGCATTACATGCTCTGTGGACAGAGCCACTCGAGCCATCTACTGCGCTACAGCAGTTCAAACTCCTCAAAATCTGACACTCAAACCTAACCAAGATCTAACAATATACATATTCTATAATACAAAGTTTCTTAATGATACTCTCTAAATCCTAATCTCTGAAACCAAACCCAATATAGGATACTCACAAAACTCATAATTTCTTATACGAAGTATCGAATTGATACTCAACTGAAAACTCTAAACCCCATTGCCATTAACACTTAATATCCTAACCAAGATTACTAGCTAATATCCTAACTACACACTAACTTCCTAATCCCTCCACATGAACTAACATCTGGACTTAGGTTCTAACATCTCTCTAACACTCCACAATCAAATGCCAATGGCCAAACTCTGGTGGCCATTACCACTACAACCCACAGCAGCAACCAAGCTTGGGTCCCTTGCTACTGCCAACTACTCTGTGGCAGAGCCTAACCCGACCCCTCTTCCTACTGCACACTTAGCAGTAGGCCAAGGGACAATCCCCTGCTGCACCTGAACACTCCAAGGCTTATAGCAGACCCTAAGGTACTGCTACAAGTGCAAAGCCGATGCCCTAACCATAGCATGACCAAACCCCTTTGCTACCCATTCACTCTTCTGCCAAAACTGAAACTCTACATTCTAATACAATCTAAGATCCTACTAGGATACTAACATACCAATGACACAACACTTACATCCTAACACACTAACATATATGTATCCTTTATTAACCCTACTAACTCAACCAAGATACTAATATCTAAACTTACAAGGAAATGGCCAAGACACTCTAACATATCTCTTAACTCCCTAGGATACCCCCATGATACACTAACTAAAATCCCAGATAACCCTAACATCCTACCTAACAAGTAGTCTTATGAAACTAACTACTAAGATACATCATGATAATGACTGTACTACAACTAACCAATGCTAAAATGAAACTAACATCTACCATCTCCAATCCAGCTTAACTGATACCTTAATTATCCTAACTCAATTATCTGATACTAACAACACACATTCATGAAACTAACATATCCACTGGCCAAAGGCAATATTACCTGCGGGTAACATGGCCAAGTGGCCCAGCAATCCAAAGCCAAGGCAGATGCAACTGTCATGCCAAGCCACTGTTGCAAACATAGCCACTGCTACCATTGCTCTGCAGGGAGAGCCAAACCCCTCCATATCACACTGCAAACATGGCCAAGAGGGCAATACAAGTGCTGCTACTATGCAGGGAAAGGCAACATCTGTGCCTGCCCAAGGTAAATGGCCAATTGGCCTCTCCTACTACTCGAGCTAGTGCAGCATGCCAAGAGCATGCTGCCACTGTGCAGTAGGCCAATGGCCAAATTGTCCTGCCACTCTATCTCACATAATCACAGTGACAAGTGCACACAAACTCCCCTCCACTGCACAGGCAACCAAATGTCCACTTGACAGTGAACAACCACCTCAAGAACTCAACACACATATAACATATATAATATATATATATATATATATATATCTATATATATATATATAATATATATATATATAGTGAGAACACTTAGAAAATTTTTTAAAAGCCTAGCTAGAGAATAACCTACCCATACATGTAATCAAAAATGAAAACAAAGCCCAAAATAGTCTACTAGGCATTTCAACAAATACTTGGGGGGCTTTTCTCGGATTTCTCCAAGGATGGCACCCCCATTGAAATGCACTAAAAGGAGGGTTAGAGCCTTGCTCATCTCCCAAGGGTACCCTAACTAAGTGGGTGTTCCTAAAAGTGTCATGCATGAAGAAAGAGCTAAAACTATGAAAATGTAAAGGTCTTACCTATTGGGTGGTTGATTTCCCAATATAATCTCCTATGGATGCTCTTGTGTCAATTGGACACAATTTCCTCCCTTTAGACACTTTCCCCATGAGCTCCTTGGTCTCCAAGCTCGTAGCCTTGTAGAATGAAGGTTTTGGAAGAATTTGGGAGAGTTTCAATGGTAGAAATCCATGGAAATGAATGGGGCTTCTTCTAGGGTTTTATGGAGGCTCTCTAATGGAGAAGAAGATGATTTAAATGCTCTCAATGTCCAGCCAAGAAAGGAACCCTAATCCCCTTCTAAAAAGTCTATTTTACCCTCTCAATCATCATGAACAATCTCATAATTAAAGGGTTAAATGTGCACTAAGTGTGGGATTAAAATCTAGTCTAAACCAGGCCTAACATGACTTAAATAGGTTAGTTGTGTTCATCCTAGGTTGTGGACTCTAGTGGTCATGTCTAGTCTAATTGGGTTCACAAGCTAAGGTTCAATTAATGGGTCAGTC
>JANAVB010008538.1:0-39058 GCA_029216955.1 Iris pallida
ATGTATGTATTCATATTTACTTGTCTTTATTATTATTATATATATATATAATATATATATATTATGTTTTTCCTTTATTTATTATTATGTGTAATTTACTTGTCTTTATTTATATATATATTATAATATATATTATATTATTGTATTTTTATATAAATTCACTTGTCATATTATTGTCAATAAATTATTATGTATATTTTACTGCATTAAAATATTATTATATTAATTTACCATGCACATTTACATATATGTCTAATTTCGTATTTTTACGTATTTTATTAATTGTGGTCATTTGAGTCCAAACATAGCATGAGTTTTGTGTACCCAAATGAGTCTAAATACATTCAAGGTCATAGCAGACTTGATTCATGGCCTTGGGTCCCATATCTGGACTACTGTTCAATTTCTTATACGTGGACAAATACATTAACTAATTAATTAATTATTTTCAGAATATGTACTTTACTATATTTGAATTTTTAGACAGCTTTTAAATATTGTATAAATTCCAAAAAATAATAATTAAATACTATGTTAATTTAGCTAATTTAATATAATTTTTTCAGCATTTAATTTACATATTTGCCACTGTCCAAAAATAGGAAAACAGAACTAATTTTTAAGTAATATGTACTGATTTTTAATAATATCTACATTAGTTTTAAATTCAGAAAATTTATAATAAATTACTATAATTAACAAGGATCATTTTGGTACTTTATTTCATATATATGGAGCTTTATAACTATTTTAATAATTGTTGAACATAATGCATAGTCTAAATTATTAACTAAATATATTGCATTGTGTGTTAATATGGGTTTTTGGGGTATTTAGTATTGTAACATTGCTCTACCTTAGTGTAGAGACCTTAAGTGTTGGTTTAGATGTTGTATCACCCCACATTGGACTTCTATGCTAGATCATCATTTAGCTAGTGTCCAGTAGGAGTCGTGTCACACCACTAGTGGTAAATCTTGAACATAGTTTAGAGACTGAGATTGTGTATCATTTTGACAGGACACCGGACATCTATATCTTCATACTCGTATCCTTGCCTTGCTCGAGGCAAGTACCCCTACAAACTTTATTTACTGCATATGATAATGAATTGCGTATGAACCATGTTAATACAGTTACTTAAACTGAAAATCATCTCTTACATGTTTCTATGTCCTACCGTATCCTTCTTTCCATACTTTAAATTGCTTTCAGTATCTCTCACATGTTCTAACTTGGGTAAAGGGGAAAACTGCTAGTTGAGTACGTGATCATGCCGCCCTCTCCAGTACGTA
This sequence comes from Iris pallida, assembly GCA_029216955.1. NCBI lineage: Eukaryota > Viridiplantae > Streptophyta > Magnoliopsida > Asparagales > Iridaceae > Iris > Iris pallida. The sequence goes on from JANAVB010008538.1 coordinate 1,296, forward strand.
TGTACCGAGCAAGGTCGCATTATATATCAAACCTTGTCGTAGCCCTTTACCCCGCATTTTTGTACGTATGTACACATATGCTTGTAGACGTACGTACGTACATTTTGTTGCATTTTATACCTATTGACTGAGTGACTTGTAATGTGAGCTTGAGTGAGCTCGAGAGAGTTGTAATCTTGGTCTTGCGTCCCATTGTAACCTTTGTTTCAATATCAATAAAAGAGTGTTTTGCAATGACTTGTGTTTTGTTTCAAATTTCGCTGCTATTATTCAATGTCTCTGCATGGGACTTCTGTGCGACGACCCCGTCGCAGCCGCTGAAATCGGCCATTATGGAACCCGCCTGCACGAGCGCAATCTAGGCTCGTGCGGCATCACGCCTTAGCGAGGACGATCGCTCCTACGGGAGCGGAGCGTGACAGTCAGCTATTAGTATCACCAACAATCCAGTACAGCATGACAAGACCAAACACATCGAGATCGATAGGTTCTTCATCAAGGAGATGTTGGATCGTGGACTACTGGAGCTAGACCACGTTCCAACCAAGGATCAGGTAGCAGACGGACTGACCAAGGGACTTAGCTCTGTGAGCATGATTAGAGGAGTGACAAGATGGGCTTAGTGAATATCTTTTTCCACCTTGAGGGGGAGTGTTGGTATATTTGGTATTAGAATAAGTATATTGGAATATCATGTCGGTATATTTAGTATGTTAGAATATATCACAAGATATTCCACAGAGGGTTAATGTAATGTTGGTATATTTGGTATTAGAATAAGTATATTGGAATATACTGTTGGTATATTTGGTATAACAGAATATGCCAAAGGATATTCCACAGAGGATTTAATGTAATGAGAAGGATTGTAAGGCTATATAGCCAAAGAATATCAGTAAAAAATCATCACAAATATTCAACACTAAGTGCTTGCCTATATAGGTTCTTGCAGACACACCAATCGAATTATATGGGGCCTCCTATATGAAGACATAACTATGAAATAAATTATGTCGCATGGACACGGATACACCAGAGCAACTATTTTCTCATGTCCTAGTGTACTTTTAAGTGTCCATGCCGTGTCCAAATGGTATACCACAAGAAACAACAGGATATGGTATTTGTTTGTGTCTACTGAAACACCCATTCAATTGTGAAAATGCTATAGACAGACTAGACACTTGAAACGGGCGATGAAAGGATTGGTGATAAAATTACTGCAGAACAATTAGGAGTACCAGGAAGTCAGAATTAAAGCAACTATAAGTGTGATACTTCAACTTCAAGAATTAAAGCAACTATAAGTGTGATACTTCAACTTCAATAACATGTGGACTTGGTTGAAATGGAGAAATCGAATAGTTTTCAGAGATAAGAAAAAGGATATAAGTCATCATTCCATCTTGGTCAAGGCGGTTGAAAACCCTTTTGAAGCATGAGCAACCATCCTGCCTGGGCTCCTGTGGTTTCAACTAACAGGTTTGCAATTGGCTATGGAGAGTCGCTGGTTGTGCCCCTGGAGTGAGGTCAAGCAGCGATACCTAGGACGAGCTGATAGGTACTCCTGCCTGTAGTCAAGGTTCAGAAATGGTCTTCTATAAGAGTTTGAATTTTAAAGAGGCAGCAAAGGAAAAGGTTGGTCTAGGGATTGTTCTCACTTCTCAGAAATGTCTTAATTCTAAAAATTATGGGAATGGCGAGTATCAAGATCTTCAAGTATCAAGCAGCAGAAATGTTCATATAATCAGATAATTCTAATATATGACAAAACTATCTACCTAGAACAGGAATCCTCAACATCTATGGGAAGTTAATGGTATGACGCACAGAATAACAACAGCAACAAACCTTTATCCCAAAAAATGGGAATCAGCTACATGAATCCTTACCATCCATTCAGCTCAGCTAAGGGACATATCCTCTCTAACAAAGTTCAATCAGTATTGTGAAAGTCAAGAGTCTAGGGAAAAAAATTCAACTTCATGAGGATGGAAATTTTACATATAATTTAACAGTGTATCATATAGAATATGGTAATAAGAAGCATTGTTCTAAATGGCAGTTGAGGCGGCGCATAGGCGGTAGGCGGCTCTATCCGCACCGCCTTTGCGGTAGGCGGTGGAGTAGGCGGCCAACGGAGGCTTGGCCGCGTAGGCGGAGATGAGGCGGTCGCCTAGGCGGAGCAATGCCTAACAAGATGTTTTGACCAAAAGGTTTTGCAAGTTTTATGGGCCTATAATTCGCTTTTACAAAACTAAAACTACATAAATATTTGTTCTACAACTTAGTTATGCATGGAATACCCTTAAAATATGCATATTATGCAAAAAAAGTAGTAAAATAGTATAAAAAAAGTCCAAAATGTATCAACCGCATAGGCGATGCCTAGGCGGTAGGCGGACTCTCTCCGCCGCGCACCCGCCTACCACCATTTAGAACCTTGATAAGAAGTTAAACAAATACATGGAAAACATCTGTGCTCTAAGTGATATTTTACTATATTGTAAATGTCTAGTAATTTTTACAAAATCTGGAAATTAAAAGTTTAAACAGAACCCGAGCCTTACAGAGTATAAACATCCTTAATTCCAAGATCAGTGAGAAGTAAGAAGTTCCAGAACAAGTCTGATATACTTCAAACAATTTGAGAAAGAAGAGAATGGATAATAGCCCATATAAAGCAAGAAAGTTTCCGTAGGATCTGTTAAACACAAGTTACACTAGGTTCTAGGAATGAAAAGTATTGAGAAGGTTTTTTGTCCAGGAAAATCTGGTAACTTTGGCATGCATAAATTGATATGGGTTTGGTAAGGAGGAGGTGCCAGTCATAGGCACAATGAAGTTTAGAACTCTAATAATATAGCTAAAACATGAAAGACAAAAAAAAATCAATCAATAGGCTCTAAGGACATGTTGATCTAATCAGCCAGGTAGAAACTTAGGGAAGCTAAAACTATACTTTAAGAAGAAAAGAAAAGAACTATACGCCCTCTCATCTAGCATGAGAAGGCTCAGAAACAAAAATCATTGACATTCACAGCTACTAACTTTGATTAGAAGAAATTTCACGATCTAGGTTTATTTATAAAACCATGAAATTCAGAGAACATAGTTTTGTTACTATTCATCCTCAAAGATAACATAAAGACCATGAAGGAGCCTCCATAAGTCTCAGGCCCACCACCAAGCACCCAATAGCTAATTACTAATTAGACTCCAATGATGCTTGAGCATCAATGAAGAGCAAAAAAAAAATGAAGAGAATGGCTGCAGTCCTCCAATCATAGGATCAGAAGGCATTTTATCTCCAAGTGATATCCAGCAGTCATACTATGAACCTCTCAAAGCTAGTATGTAAGCTAAAATACAATGTACGGGTGCATGAAAACAACAGAAAGAAGTCATGAAATGGATCAATCTACATATTCAAGGATCATTAGTTCACCCAATAGTCTTCCTTAATGCTCATGTGTCATGTGTGGTTGTTTGCTTTGTATTCTTAAGAAATTCTAGTCGGCTAATCATCCTCGGGTCATTGTTATGTGACAACCTTGGGTGGTTCTTCCTTCTTTGAATAGGCTTCCTTTCTTTGATCTCCATTTTCATAATCAGTGGGAACTAGGCTTGTCAGGCCCTCTTTTTTAAAATAGGGGGAAGATCTAATAGATTTCTTATAACGTTATAGTATATACTTCATACACAATATATAAATTCACAAGTGATATGACGAAACATGATTTGTTGACTTGACAGATATATGTTCAAAATCAGAAATAACTATCTAACTAGAAAAAATAAATTGATAAGCAGTAATAATATAAAAAATAAATATATTCAGCTATCCTCCCCTTACATAAAGATAAAGAACATTGGGAAAACAAGTTACAAATGTACAGAGATCTATAAATATGTCAGGAGGTTCAATGACTGAATTTCAAATTACCTGGTGATGTGCCAATAAAGCAGATGCACCCAAGGCAGCCGTAACAGCCCCAACCATAATTCTTTTATTATTTGAGCTACCTGCCTGAAGTCCGTCACGACTTTGACTTGTGGGCTTACTTGAATCATGTAGATCTGTCCCATATCTAGGTTTGTGAAAAACCTTGATCTGCTCATCATCATGTGGAGAAACAACCTGAAAGTATTTTCTCAAAGAAGCCAAGCTTGAACCTATGATGACACCAATTGGCAGAACTTTTCTCAAATGGCCGGTTTCTTCTACTGCTGAAGATATGTTTTTACAATGTGATCCCCATCAATAGTGCCAAACTTCACCAGGTCATCATTAGTAGTATCTGAAAATGAATTTAATTTATTGTCATGTAAAACTGCTTGGGACACTGCATCAGCAACTTGTTGTAAATCATCTACCAGACAACTTTCCAGTTCTTTCAGATCAGACACACCCAATCTACGACCAACTTCAACTTTCAATGTGTCCAGTAAAGCACCCTTAATTAAGCATATTAACTCCTCTGTTTTAGCATCATCTTGTTTATCATCTTCCGTATTATACACTTCAGCTAATTGGCGGTCACTTCTTGTGTATTCATTATCTAAAATTACATACGATGGCTCAATGATATTCTCCATAGCGATTTGCTCTGAAGAGGAATGGATGCTTTGGCCCCTTTCATTGGTGCTCAGTTTTTCTCCACTTTCAACTAAAGTACTTCCTGCTTGATCTACCATTTTCCACTGACCTCCTTCAGGGTCGAGGTATAGATCAGTTGTTGAGTCTGAATCTAATGATTCCATTGTTGGTAAGGGTATGGAATAATACCTATGTAGATATGCTGCATATGGGGACTCCCAGAATTCATTTCCAGCTAAATCAAGCGGAAACTTTTGTGCATGTCCAATCTTTTTCAAGTTTTTATTGCCTGAATCTTTGAAGACCGTAGCATTTTTTCTAACCTGATCAATACAGCTATTTACAGATGAAGTAAGACTAGAATTGATCTTATTCAAGTTTCTCTTATCCTCCTCATAGGAGTCGGCATTTTCATTATTAGTACTATGTTCAGGATGCTCAGATGGTGGACTTCCTTCTGACTCTACATCTGATTTATCATTGCTGTCATCTACCTTCTCAGATCCATTAACCAATTCCTGATTTTCAACATTATCTTTTCCATCAGAATTTTCGTCATTACTTGCCTTCCCAAATTGGTCTATCATATCTTCCAGAACTCCAAACACAGTGTTGACTGCCACTTGAGTAGAGTCATCGAATCCAGTTAAAGCACCTAATGCTTGGGTGACAGAGCTTGAAGGTGTATTTGAAGATGAATCCTGAGGTAAAGGTTCTTCTGATTTTGTAGAGGGACTCTGCTCATTTTGATCTAAGATATTCTTGTTAGTACTACCTTCATCATTCTGAGTACCATTCACTTCTTGCTCCACCACCTGATGTTCAGAAGCAGATGAGACAATTGATGCACTTTCTTCAGAACTACTTGCTGAAATTGGCATATCTGATCCCGTCAAAGATTCCGCTCTTTTGTATCGTTGTTATCGGCATCATTTTCATCACTTGTAGCAATCTGCTCATCTCCCGACAGTTTGTCTACTTCTACATTATTTTCAGTAAACTTATTTTTCTCAGCAATACTCTCGTCTATAATGCTACTGCCTTCATCATGAGGTTGATTTGGTTTGCTTCTCATTTCGGAATCAGCTTCAACAAATGCAGAAGCTTGCGTAGACTTTTCCTGGAAAGTTTCAATACTTTCTTGAGTACTGTTATTTTCTGAATTTACATCGGATGGACCATCTTCAGTTCTTCCATCGCTGCCAACACCAGTTTCTCTTTGGTTTGATGAATGAATATCATCATTCCCACTTTGAGTGGTTGGGTTTTCTTTTGCCTTCCAATCTGACATCATCCTTTCGAGACCACCAAACTTCAACTTTGTACCTTGAGTTTGCAAAATATCAGCAACAGCACCAGTAAGCTTGCCACGCACATCTTCTGGCACAGCTCCCTGCAGAGCTTTCATGAGTGTTTCTCCTTGTTCCATAGATGTCAGGACCTGGATAAAAGGGAAAACAAAAGATGCTAACAATCGAGATTGAGCAAACAAAGAAACATTTGTGACTAAGCATAGTTTTCATGCATAGATGTAGAGCATGAACATGGAGAGCAAAGACCATTATTAAAGCCAAAAAAAAAGAATAACACAAAACAGCAGCAACAAAATTAAAGAGATTATATAAATTTTGATTCATCTATTCTCCTATATATAGCATCGTTCTTCTCTCTTCAAAGAAAAAGGATTTTCGATGTTGTTATAGACGTGCCTTATGAATTTTCCAGTGTGCATTTCATTGTGAGCCTCACGATTACGGGTGTAAACAAATACAAATATCAGATCCAAATCTGGATCCATATTCGAATTTCAACAAATGTAGAAATATGCTATCTACCAGGTTAAGATATGGATGCATATATGGTCTGTACTTTGATATCTGAATTATATCTGAAGCATATAAAATCATATGTAAACTTAGTTTCGTACGTAAGTTTTTACTGTTATGTAGTAATATCTAGTCTCTATTATATATCCAAATTTGTACCCGACTTAGCGGAAATTCGCATTGGTTCAACTATGTGGGTAATAAGAAAACAAATACAAATAAGATAATACCTATACCAACTCTGTTTATACCCCTATTCCAGATCCATTACCAATTTATTTCTACCACTAGAGTAGATCGGAGACCAAAATCGTAATTTGATCTTTCTTTTATATATCACCATCCAAACAATTTTCTTTGGAGCACACCCCTATGTCCAAGCTCCATATAAGCATTGACAAAATCAGTAACACTAGTTACATACATAACATCAAGCCTGAATAAGTGGGTTAGATTTGAGCTCATACACAAGGTAAAAAAGCAGGAAAGAAACAGGACAGTAACTTCTACGGTTGCTCTAAGGGCGTGTTTGGTAAGCTGTATGTGGGCTGTGGATTTGGTTTTTCACTTGAAAGTGGCCTGGATCCATATCATCCAACATTTGGTTACTATATGGAAAGTAGGGTTTGTGAAATAGTCGTCCTTTCCACTTCATGTCCCCTTTCTGTACCCCTGTATTTTCCCACTTTCCACATCCGTTCTCATAGAGCGGATGTGGGTGGATTTGTGAGGAGAAAGCCCTTTGCTTTCTAGATTTGGATCTCATGCAGGATTTTGGAGGATCTAACTCCCAATCCAGTCACCGCTCCTTCCTTCCGGCCTTCGCCAACTGTAAGAACTTCTTATTTGTAGATTTTTTTTGTTAATTTTTTTGTTTCAAATGTTCGATATGGTGGCTTCAATCATAGTTTTTGGAGGTGGTAGCCTTTTCTTCTTCAATTTGCTAAAGAAATTTGGTACTATGCTGATTTTAGATAAATCTCCTAGATCTATGACTTTTTGGGAATCAAAACTGACTACAAGTTAGGGCTTCGTACTTTTCTAGATCTATGGCTTCAAAGAAGTACTTTGTGATGAAGCATGATTCTAGATTCAAAGAAGTACAATTTTGTAGATATTTTTTGGAAAAATCCCCTAGATCTATGGGTCTTTTTGGATCTACTAGTTCATGTAGACATGATTCTGGATTCGTATTTTGTTAGATCTAAATTTTTAGATGTTCATTTTTTCTGACTCATGGATCTATAATTTTATGTATTCTTAGATCTACATTTTTTTTCTTTTGGATAGTACCTTGTGATGAAGCATGATTCTAGCTTTAAAAAGTATAATTTTGCGCGATATAGAACATGCGCAAGTCATGACACATAGATGGTTTTTTATTGACCATAAAAACCATCTAAGATGGCTCTAAATCGATCTAGAATCGATTTGGACCCCCTTTCTTGTACGAATTCCTATTCTATTAAAAAAGTGAGCTTATAGCTCATTTTTTAATAGAACTTATGGTCTCCCCCCCCCCCCAACCCCGGGACCGCCCTTGTTGCTAGCTGACCAAGAGGGGGATGGTTCCCTCCCTCCCCCCCCCCCCCCCCCCCCCCCCTCCCCTTTCCGTCTTTAGCCAATTTTTGAAAGAAATCCTCTAGATCTATGGTATTTTTTGATATACAAGTTCATGGAGAGATGATTCTGGATTCTTATTTTTGTAGATCTATTTGACTTTTGGATCTATAATTGTCTATATTCTTATATCTACAAAAAATTCCAATAGTACTTTGTGATGAAGCATGATTCTGGCTTCAAAGAAGTTTTGTAGATAATTTTCGAAAAAATCTCCTAGATCTATGGGGTTTATTGGATCTACAAGTTCACGTAGACATGATTCTGGATTCGTATTTTTTTTTAGATCTATAATTTTCTTATTACTTTTTTCTTTTGGATATATAATTTTTCGTTGTCTTAGATGTACAATTTTTGCTTTTGGATCTAGTATTTTTTTATTTGATTTATTCCTATGGATTTTAGAGTTGTGCTTTGCCAATCTGCATAGATCTAATTGAAAAATAACAGGAAAGACCGTCATTGTATCGAATGTAAGACCAATGGGTGATCTATTATTTTTTCCTTTTCAGCCAATCAATTTTGGAGATGATTCTTACTTCTTTTGTATATCTATGTTTATTCCCTTTCTTTCCAGTATATTTTTCTGGCTTTTGGATTTATAATTTTATGGCTTTTTACAATTTTGAGCCTTTAGATCTAAAACATTTTATTTCGTTGATTTCTTTGGCTTTTAATCGGTGCTTTTCCAACATACAAAGACCTATAATTTCTTGGTTGTAACATAAAGACCATCAGTGTATCGAATCTTAGACCAATGGGTGATCTATAAGTTTTAATTTCTTATCTATAATTTTTGGGAATAACAGGAAATATCTATAATTTATAGCTTTTTATTAGATCTACATTTTTTTTCTTAAAGGATCTAAAATATTTATATATGCTTTATGATCTATGCATGTAGTGATCTACTCATGTGAAAAAAATTATAGATTCGAGTGATCTATGCATGTCGAAATACCTCACTGTAGTCAGATACTTCCATAAGTATGCATTGTAGTGCCCCGCTCCCAGTTGGAGACCCTGTGTGTGAAAATCCCATCGGTATCGATTGATCGGGACAAATTGAATTACATTCTTTGGAATTAAATCTTAAATGCAGTGATCGTGTCTTTGAGAAGAAATCTATATAAGAGTCTTCCTCAAACATTTTTACTGTTTGTTTTTGCTGATGCTTTCGTTGTTGATTTTATGAATACATTTTTGTGGATGTTTTAATAAATTTCATTGCTTGCCTCCATCGATTTACGCATTCATATCGAATCCTGGGAGAGAGCGAGAGAGAAGAAGCTTATTGATCCTCTTTTGGTACAAATATAGGTGACCACGTAGGCGAGACGTGATCGAAGCATTGGAGATCTCTTTCTCTCGGCAATTCTCCAATAGTGAGTGAATTTGATTCTTCTTTCCTTTATCAACATAACCTTGACAAATGAATATATTTGTTTCTTGTTGATGTTGTGTCCTTTGATCAATGATATCTTAATAAAAAAATTAAGATAAATGAGAGTAACAGTAATATTGTTGCTTGTCATATAGAAATATGGATTGTGGTAATGTTGCTTGCTTGTCATATAAAATGTGCATTATGGTATTGTTGTTAAATAGTAATGGAATTGTGGATAAATGTTGCAAATTTGTAGTATGGAATTTCGAAGGAGGGCTCGAGGAAGGTAGAATATACAATGAGAAAACGTGCATAGTTATATTAAGTTTTTTGTTATCTTGCCTGATATAGTTTAATAACTAAGTTTCTTATGCATGCGTGATCATGGACAACTTATGCACAGAATTTTATTTTTTCGAACGGTGTCTACGGACAAGAAACCGATTCGGCCTAGGAGGAACATGGATAGCTGTTGACGTACTAGCACAGGTGATTCGAAAACTTTGAACTCGCTACCCGCGCTGAAAGTATCGCCGTCTAACGAAGCTATAGTCCAAAATGGCTTGTGGTGCCATTGACCTGCATATATACAAGTTGCATGGCTAATAATATTTTATGCACGAAAGAATATAGTAAACATTGTTTACAGGAAAGGACAATTGACGGTGGGTAAGAATCGTCGTTTGGTAATACATATTATGTTGTTACATTCTTGTCTTATGAATTGTTAATTGATTTAACAAAAAAATTATAAAGATCACTAATAATGATGTATGCTTTCACACGATTATTGCGTTGATTTTGGTGAGTTGGGTTAATTCGTTGCTCACTGTGCATTTCAAATATATTGACCAACGTCTCCATAGGTGCTGGAAACCAAGGAAACGGTAGAGAGGAATTGAAGACTCGTCCAACTATTTAGAAGTTTTGTCCATATTTTGAAGCTTCCAATATCCCGTTTGAAGACTTCCATTGAAGATGTTTATATTTTATTTATAGTAAAGGGATATAATGTATGGAACGATGTATCTTTTTTTTTTGTTTCAAGTTGTAAACCAGCTAGACACTCTTTACTCGGTTGTTTGACAAGCTAGACACTCTTTACTCGGTTGTTTGACAGCCTACGTATTTATCGTAAATTATCAATAGAGAGTTATTTCTTTCGTGTCATGTAGTTATTTAATTTCTTTGCTTTAATCCACTGCAAACTTATATAAAAACAACAATATATAAAATGTACACACGCACGCCTTGTACAAGCACAACTTTGGGCATCACGTCCGGTGGCGACTTGTCAATTCGGTGGAATCGGAATTCGGTGGAATCGGAGTGTGACATGCATGTTATCATGCTCTTGGGTTTACTACTTCTTAACCCTATGTCTGACACTCCTATAAGGATACATATTATCCTGTTTGTGGGTTTACTAGTGCTAAACCTTATGTAGGCAATAAGAAAGCATAATAGCCTAAAGCTATAATTTCCTGCTTATATATCTTGTTGTAAGGTTGGTTATTTTTCATTTCTACAGCTATAATTTCATATTTGGTTTAATAATGCTCAACTCTTAATGGTGCAGCTTATCCTGTTCTTGGGTTTACTACTCTGCTAAACCCTATGTAGGCTATAAGAAGTTCTAGCAGTGAGATTGGTTATGTTTTTCATTTCTACAGCTATAATTTTACACTGGGCTGATAATGCTTAACCTGTGTAGTCTGGTGCTCCTATAATAATGCAGTTAATCATGTTCTTGGGTTTACTACTGTTAAACCCATAGTTCGCAGTATCGGCCAATACCGATCCGATACGGCCGATACCGATACGGTTCGGCATGTCCCGATCCGATACCATCCAATACCCGATACTGACCGATACCGACATTGGGGGTCACTTTTCCGGTCAATTTGTCAAAGAAAATTGAACTAAAAAGACCACTCAGCAAGGGTGTATTAAAGCATAGAAAGGTTATAAAAGCATGTAAAAGAAAAAACTTACCTATCGTATGTAAATCAATCGGTTAGGGTGACTACTACTTCATTTAATATCAAAACTACTAAGAAACAAAACTGAAATATTAAAATTATGCCAAAATTAATAAAATATATTTTCTAAAATGTTAATAATTATTTGTTTTCCGATACCAAAAAATCCGATACTCCGATCCGAAACCTCCGATACAGTCGATACCGCCGATCCCAAAACCCATAGGAATGGTCCGATACTGATTCCGATACCGATACTTTGAACCTTTAAACCCTATGTAGGCTATAAGAATGCATGCTATAGCCTAAAGCTATAATTTTCTGCTTACATTTCTTGTTGTAGATCTCTCAGTTTTAATTTCCTGTATGCCATAGTGAAAAACTATAATTTCGTGCTTACATTTATTGATATAATTTCGTGCATGCACATTCATTTCTACAACCCTATGTAGGTTGGGTTTGTTAATCTAGATACTGCTATAAGGAATGCACGTTATCGTGTTTGGGTTTACTTTAATAGTATACTGGATAATTGAAATCTTTGACAATTAATATAACAGTCATGTAATTTTCAATTTTGTAAATGAATTTTTTAAATCCTAACGACCCTATGATGCTAGCTGATGTGTCCGCTACCCTTAGCGTTATAAATGTGATTCTAAATTTGACAAGTCACAAGAAAAATGAACGAAGTGTTAAAGAACCTTCTGAAATTAGACAACAATGGAGGGATGCACATATGTATTGAATCTTGTGAGGAGGGGAAGACGATGTGTCCCTTATCATAGGATGAGTGACTGTGCCTTCTATAATTTAGTAGGTTTGCTAAGGACCAATGGGTCACCTCGAGATACACGGTGGGTTTGTGTGGAAGAGCAGTTGGCAATATTTCTATATATATGATAGGACACAAGTCCAAAAAAAGGGTGTACACGATTGATTTTGTGCATTCGGGGAAAAACAATATCTAGATACTTCAATCTCATACTTGGTGATATATTAATTGTACACGATCGAATGATGAAGCAATCCGGCTCTGAGACTCCAATTGAGATAAGAGAGAAAACTGATTGGTTTCCTTATTTCCAGGTAACTGTGACCTATAATAAGGTTATTAGTTGCTTCCTAAATTTTATATTTAAAATAACTAACACAATTTATTAAATTGTAGGACTTTATTGGGTTGATAGATAAGACCCGCATTCAAGCAACATTGCCTTTATCAGAGGCAGACCGCTTTAGGGGTACGAAAGATACACTAACCCAAAACATATTAGCCACCGCTACACCAAATAAAAAGTTCATTTATGTGTTAGCTTTAGCTTGTTGGGAAGGGTGTCACGGACTTAGTATTTTAGGCTACACTTCGATCCGTGCGGCACACTATCTTCCTCCTCGAAGAGTCGTGCAATCCTTCCCCCAACGCTTAACTAGATCGCTAGGACACTATTGAGAATATTGTGGAGCAAAAGGGAGAGAGAGAGAGTGGAAGTATAAAAACTTCACTATACTAGAAAAGATTACAACTTTGGGTGGTGAGGAACAAATGAGTCTTCCCCCTTATTTATAATGGCTCATAGAGCTTTACATGGAAACTTCAGGAATAAATATTCTAGGGATTATTCTTCCTACCATACTGGAATCGGCATATTCCAGGATTATTCTCTAAGGCATAAAAGAAAACTTCATAGGCCATCCAGAAAGATCTTGGGTCATCTAGAATGATCTTGGGCCTTCCAGAGAAATCCACCGTCTTCTAGAGAGTTCCGCCATCTTCTAGAATGTTCCGGAAGCTTCCTGCTTAACCTTCGTCCGTGCAAGGTTATGCAAGTCCGTCTCGGTGGGGCACAAACTTTTGTGCATGACATTCTCCCCCACCTGTTTCGTCGACGTCCTCGTCGACTGTAACGACCCTCTCCGCCCTAGCGGAACGCCGATTCAAACGGCAAGTACAACGACTCAAATGAGTCGTCGACTCGAAGAGTTGCGTTGACCCGATGAAGTATCGATGCAAATCGATGCAAGAGTATGTTGGCCCAAGAAGCTTTGAGTCGAATTAAATCAATACATCGAAATGATGCAAGGCATAAGTCCAATTCGAAGAAATACCGACTTTAGTTGATTTCGTGCGCAGGCTACGTTCTTACGCTGAATTATAAGAGGTCGACATTTTGCCTTATTCTAAATAGTGTCCGCGAAACCAAACTATTGCCTTGCAACAAACTAAGGCAAAGTCACTGGACTCGGTCCATCAAGAAGAATTCAAACTTAAGACTTTCAAAGGCGCGCTCAGAGTATCGCTCGGCCGATGAGATCATCGCTAAGGTGGGTGGCTCCGATGAACATGTCTTTGCTTAGCCTAGACACAATAATAATACGGACAATATTGTTAGAATTGCTAGGCGATAACTCTATGCATGCTAATAAAATGACTCAACGCACCTAGCTAAGGGAATAATCCCATCTGGTATGCTTGTGTAGAACTTGGAAATGAACTTGAAAAATTACTCGAAACCTCACACCGCACTCCACGCTCGTGCCAACGCACAGCTTACGTTTCGAGTAGACTTACTGATGCGTTCACTTACGAACGAAATGCTTGTCACTTAGATCGTACCACAACTTGAAGTACAAAACAATTAATGCTCCACTAAAATGAGGCAGGAAGACTATCAATATAGTTGTTCTGAGCAGAGTACTAGAAACATGGAAAGACTTCGAGACCGTTGGGTCGCCAAGACGGTTCTCGTACAGGGAGCTGTAAAATGAATGAATAAGTGAATGAACGAATGAAATGAATGAATAAGTGAATGAATAAATAAATGAATGAACAAGTGAAAGAAAGAATGAAAGAAAGGAAAGAATGATTAGCGACAGGTATTGTCGGGGACGTGCAACGGGGCTCGCTACCGCACTGCACGAACGCCGCCGCCAACCTAGTTGATAATACATTATGGCTCATGACAGTCCGACATGATAATTAGCTCTAGACAACCCGAAAAGTTAATCTAATATGGCTCAATGACAGCCCTTGGCTCAAGACAGCCCAACAAGTTAAACTAAAAATGAGAATACGAAATGGTCGCGGACAACTCGTACACGAGTGACAAGATGAAGGATTCCAAGGCCACGATCACGACATCGTGGACGACCTAGACGGAACCATGGCTTACGGACGGCTTGTGTGCGGGCTCGGGCACACAAGAGGCGTTAGGCCGGATGTTGCGTAACCTATCAGGATGTACCAGCCATCACACTTGATAGGTAACGAATACCATAAGTAAATGTCAAAATGGCTCACATAGCCAGCGACCGATGCATATAGACTAAGTGGGCTTGCTGGTGGCAATCCACGTGTGAGACCTTGCATTGAAACAAGAACTCTGACTAAGCTGAACATGCTATATTACTGAATGAAATATATCTGAACAACGTTTTGAGTATAACACATCCTGACAACTTAAGTAAGCTGAACAACTGAATAACTGAGTGAACATGAACATCGAAATAAAGCTTTTAGAATATAACAGAACGTTGACAAATTGAGTACTTCGTCCACCTAAGGCAGGAACACGCTCTCGACACATCTTGAAAGCTTATACGAACCGTTAAGTCTTTACGTATACTATGTTGGCTAACTTGGTTTACCTTGGACAGGGAAGATCGTACGGTAAGTATGATAAGTTGTGCATGTTATTCATATGCGACACTTGATATCAGTAACACGAGATAGGCTTTAAATCATATGCCATGAAACTGATCCTAAGACAAGAACAAAGAAGACAATAACTGATAGATGGTGCACAAAAGTAAAATTGAACGTGTTTGGTAATGATAGCGAGTGGGCGAGCTAGCCTCCCCAACAGTGCATAACAATGTACTTATAACCACAAAGATTGTTTACAGACTGCAGAAGAACCTCGTCGGGTGCGGAGACTCCTCTCGAACGTACTAAGGCGCGGAGCCAACTCTGGAGCCTTTGAGCGTTACAAAAGAACAGAAACACCATATACAGGACATAATGTATCGGAAAATCGCCGTGAATCATTCCATGTTGTAAGCCACTTGGCACGCCTTTTATGTTTCAGAGAGAGAGAGAGCTTGAGCGAATTGTAATCTCGGCCTAACGCTGCTTATAATACTTCTCGAGTATCAATAAAGAGCATGTTTTTGTTTCAACTTGTGTTATTTACTTTCCGCTGCAAATGGGGACACTCTGTGCGACTCTGTAGCCTAGCTTTAAATCGACCGTTTCTGGGCTTGGCTTTGCACGAGCGCAACCTAGGCTCGTGCGGCATTACGCCTTAGCGAGGATGATCGGTCCTACGGGACCGTAGCACATCGACGGGTGCAACAAGTCTTGGAACGATGTCCACCCTCTTAGGCATGGTCGCTGCTCGTCGTCCCTTCTTTGTACGACTCGTGCGGCGCTTCCATTTGCCCATCTTCTCCTCAAGATCGAAAGCAAACTGGTTCGCCGCACCAACTTTGGCCTTGGTTTGTGCCCTCCTCGGCACAGGATGAATCTCGTGCGGGTTATCGAGTCGTCGATCCCCCTCGTCTCGTGACCGCACTTGGTTCTGTACACCTCCGCACATGCGAATCCTATTGTACGCGTTTCGACACGAATGTCCCCCAAGAGCTTTGAGCAACTCCTTGCACGAGTTACTCCGCCTCGTTGCCTCTGCCGCCGTGCAGCTTGTGACACACATCTCTGCACTCGTGCCTATCCCAGTAGCACGGTCCACCTCCCTTCGCGGAAGTGGTTCCTCGGGACGTCCCTTTACAACACCATTGGTATCGCAAGAAAGCCCTTTCTCCTCGAAGCCATCATTCTTCTCGAGCACCGCTATGTATGCCATCCCCATTTTGTCATCCTTCTTGAGCTGAGTAGCGGAGATAGATTTCCCCTTCGAAGGCTTGCCTCGTGCACCTTTTGACCATGTACGACGAGCCTTCCTCCATGAAGTTGACAATCCCAAATGTGGCATCGGAATCGCCTTAGCCGCGATAAGGAAATCCATGCCCAGTATCATCTTGAAGTCATCCAGCGATGGAACAGAAAAATTGGAAACACCCGACCAATTTTCTACAGCTATGCGGACCCCCTTCACTACCCCCTGCACGGGGAGCGCCTCCGCATTGACCGCCTTCATCATGTCTGAATCTTCCAGTATCATCTTAAAATTGGCAACATCCGACCAATTTCCTACAGCTATGCGGACCCCCTTGGCTACGCGCGCCTCCGCATTGACCGCCTTCATCATGTCCGAATCTTTCTCCAAGGCTAGACCCAAGCGACGGACCTCCGCGCCCGTTATGAAGTTATGAGTGGCGCCCGTGTCAACCAACGCCCGTGTGCTCATGCCATTGATCCTCACGCCAACGTACATGAGCTCCCTGCTCGGAGCCCTCAACACAACAGACTTGGCCTTCACGGCGTTGAGTAAGCGCAACGCTCCCACGTGCGCTCCCACTTGGCACTCTTCGTCCTCCACCTCCTCGTTTTGGACGACATTCACACGCATGCTCCTCAACGGACAATCTCGAGCAAAGTGCTTCTCTCCGCATATGAAGCACGAAACAACTCGCTCGGTTGGGTTTCTCGTGCTTCTTTCCCTCGGACGGACCCTCCTTAGGAGAGCTCTCCCGATCTCCCCCACAATTCTCCTTGGTGGACTTTGGCTTGGCCTCGGCATCCTTTTCGTCCCACATGTACTCGACGAGCCGCTCAGCTGTTGCCACGGCGGTGTTCAAGTCTTGCACCCTCTGTCGCTGCAATTCTTGAGTCGCCCACGGTTTGAGTCCATCGAGGAAGAAGAACAAACGATCCTCCTCGTCCATGTTAGATATCGCGAGCATCAAGCATGTGAACTCCGCAATGTACTCCTTGCTCGCCCCGGTATGCTTGAGTTGTCGCAAGCTCTGCCTCGCTGCAAACTCCACATTCTCCGGATAGAATTGAGACATGATCTCCTTCTTGAGATCCTCCCAAGTCTCTATCGAGCACAAACCCTTCTCGGCCTCCATGCACCTTCGACGCCACCACTGCATCGCATCGTCTGTGAAGTAGAGTGAAGCAATATCCATCTTCTCGACGTCATCGTTGATGTGCGACGCCTTGAAGTATCGCTGCACGTTCCACAAGAAGTTCTCAACTTCTTTGGCATCTCGCACCCCGCTGAAGAATTTTGGCTCGAGTTATATTTCTTCGCCTCGGTGCCTCCCTACTCGAAGGTCTACCGTTCGCAACGACCTTCTCCAAGATGGCAATTTTGGTCTTGAGTTCTCCACAACTCTCGACCACGGTCTTTAGCTCCTCGTAGTCTTGGACTTTCCTACGCAAATCCTCAATCTCCCCACGATGCCCCTTGAGCCCCTCCTCAAGTGCGGATCAGATCTCTTGGAATTGCTCCCGAAAGATTACCATGGACGAAGCAACATCACTCTCCAACCCATCGAAGTATCTTTCTAGCCTCGTGTTGCTTTGCTCCACGGAGCCCATGCGCATCTCCATATCCCTCGAATCCGTCTCCAAGACTCCAACACGCTCGGCAAGGTCAGCAAGGCTATGCTCCGCCATAGACTCCTTGCTATTGCCCTTCTTGTGCGTCTTGGCGTGCCCCTCCTTAGGCAACGTGGGTCCCTCCTGAACGTTCTCGGATGTAGACATGGCACCAACCGACCTTCGCTCTGATACCACTTGTCACGGACTTAGTGTTTTAGGCTACACTTCGACCCGTGCAGCGCACTATCTTCCTCCTCGAAGAGTCGTGAAAGCCTTCTCCCAACGCTTAGCTAGATCGCTAAGGCGATATTGAGAATATTGTGGAGCAAAAGAGAGAGAGAGAGTGGAAAGTATGAAAACTTTACTATACTAGAAAAGATTACAACTTTGGGTGGTGAGGAACAAATGAGTCCTCCCCCTTATTTATAATGGCTCATAGAGCTTTACATGAAAACTTCTGGAAGGAATATTCTAGGGATTATTCTTCCTATCATACTGGAATCGGCATATTCCAGGATTATTCTCTAAGGACATAAAAGAAAACTTCATGGGCCATCCAGAAGGATCTTGGGCCATCTAGAATGATCTTGGACCTTCCAGAGAAATCCACCGTCTTCTAGAAAGTTCCGCCATCTTCTAGAATGTTCCGGAAGCTTCCTGCTTAACCTTGGTCCGTGCAAGGTTATGCAAGTCCGTCTCGGTGGGGCGCAAACTTTTGTGCGTAACAAGGGGCTTCTAATAACTCTGCAATGTTCAAAGATGCCATATGTAGACCACCGCCAAATGGACTAAGAGTCATTCAAGGTAATACCTGTTACATTGGTGACTTATTACAAGCAAAATATCCTAATATTTAATTTTGGTAATTGTAAAAAGTGTTAAATCTATGTATGTAGGGAAGTACTACCTAGCGGATGCAGATATACAATAATGTCTAGATTCATAACCCCTTGTCATAGGGTTAGGTACCATTAGTCCCAAACAAGAGGTCGTAAGCCTAGGAATGCAAAGGAGTTTTTCAATCATAGACATTCAAAACTATGTAGTAAAATTAAATGTGCATTTGGTACGCTGGAGATTCGTTTTTGTATTCTTGATGAGAAGAAATCCCACTCTTTCTCTACCAATGTTGACCTTGTAATAGCTTGTTGTGTTTTGCATAATTTATATAGTTGACCCTCATAATTGCTTAGTTCTTGAGGACGGTAACGTCGAGGCAACGATGGATGACGATGCTGAAATTCTCTTTCACTGTGACCAATTTTTCGAAAATACTTCTCAAAGTCTAGCAAAGAACTTTGAAGAAGGCTTGAAAATATTTTCGTGACGATATTGCTGCACAAATGTGGCACGACTAATGTAATTAAATTGATACATAATCGTGTCTGTTGTAATATATTTCTTGAAACTAAAGTTATGTTTTGTAATAACCTATACTTTCTAAGTTGTATACTATGTTGTAACATATTCATATGTACAAAACTGTTCATCGCATGTAATATGGTTAACAGAAGAAATGTCGAACTTTTTCAGACTACCCAAGAATGGGAAACATGTTAACAACCCGTTTTCTTCCCAAAACTAAGGAGCCCTTCGTTGGTCTCAAGTGACAACTCATTACCGAATAAAATTAGGGTAGGATTGTGGATCCATATATAGATTCATATTAGTATATCCAAAGTGAATGTTCTAATCCCGAAGGAGGACCCTATGAGTTTGGTGCCACTTCCCCTTCAAAGAATAATGCAAAGAGGGGAAAAGGAGTTACGGGTATGGATTCAACTAACAAACGTTGGCAAGAACCACACAATGACTTGCTTCTCAAAGTACTTTGTGATGAGGCACACAATTGTGGTAAGCCAGATAAAAACTTCAGGAGAGCCACCTTACAAAAAGCGGCTATTCTCGTGAATGGTAAGTTTAGGGAGAACCACACTAGTGAAAACGTTCATAATCACCTTAGAAGGCAAAAGGCAAGATGATTGAAAATCTTGAAGGCTAAAGACCTTTTCGGGGCTGGTTGAGATGATGAGACCAAAACTGTAGTTTTTGGGTGATGCACCATGTAACGACCTTGAGAAGGTACCAAATCAGTTTTTTAGGATAAAAATCCTCCTTGCAATTTATTTTATAAAATGTATAGGCTCATCTTGTATTTATTTTCGTTATATAGGTTAAATCAAAGTTGTGTAAGCACATCAACAAACCAATAAACAATTATGATTATTTGTGGGGAAGACCATGCAATTGGTAGTCAGACTAAAACCAATTATGAACAATATGGAGGGAGTAACAAGGAGTATATTGACCTTGGTATTAGGAATGAGGACCCCCAAGATCAACATAGGCAACCTATACCATCTTCTGTCCCCATAACGGGTAGATCACAAAGCTCGTCGAGTAGTAAGCGTCGTAGAGAGTCGACAGATGAATACATGCCTAACTTGATATTCTCCTTGAAATGATGGTGAGGCATTAGAAACTGGGTTTATGGGGCTCACGTAGAGAAGTTGGATAGTAAAATGTGGGATCTGGGTCTGTTTTGAGGAGGATGTTATGACAACATCATATGATCATCTTACTGCAAACATACGTGATGGGAAGAGGTTTATTGGTTTGCCCCAATCATAATGCATCAAATGGGTGGAGGATTAAAAAATCAAGAATTTTCCTCCACCAAATGACTACTAGTGTTATCCTAGTTTCTTCTAGCTGCTGGTTTTTTTAACCAAGACTTAGTATCTATATGATATACAGGTTCGGGAAAAACTCACTCTATGCTGGCATGAATCCATCCAGACAGACATGTTATTTTGCTACTCAACATGCCCAAGCATGCAAGCACACAATTATGTTTTATATTCTGCCACAAAACTTGTTTGGTGTTGCCATTCATATTCAGGATATTCAAGATATATATATACATATATATATATATATATATATATATATAAAAAATATATATATATATATATATATATATATATATATATGCAAATGACCTCTAGCCTAGTGGTTAAGAGAGATGCATGCAGCCCGAGTGGTCAGGAGTTCGAATCCCAGTGGGAGCGATTCCAGAAACAATTTACCTGGTTCCAATATATATATATTTTTTTTGGAAAAAGGGTAAATTTTATTCCACTATCAGCGAATAAGGCTACAACATAGAGATACAATCCCAACTCAGGGGGACATAACTAGCACATCCGACTCAATGTTATGAAGGATGCCCATCGGTGGGGTGATCAGTCCCTCATAAATGCGCCGGTTCCTCTCCCTCCAGACATGCCAAACTGATGCAGCAAGCCTCAATCTTGCACGTCTGGCCCAAATCTGCTCCTGGCCCCTGCGATCTCCAATCCACTTAAGGATTTCTCTGAAGTCACGCTCCCTTCCAACTCCACCCAAGTATCTCCGGCTCTGCTATGCCCAGATGCTCCACGCCACATGGCACTGAAAGAACAGATGCCCTATGGATTCATTCTCTGTCTCACACAAAACACACTTTGGGTCAGGGACTGGGACCCCGAACCGAAGGAGTCTGTCCCTAGTAAGCATCCGGCCCATCACCAGTTTATATGCAGACAGTTGCATCTTCCTGGCTAGGCCCTTCCCCCAGATAAAGTCGTACTCCTCGATCTCATCGAAGTGGGAACGAACAAGATCGTAGCAGCTGCTAAATCTGAACTCCCCAGCACCCTCCGTGGAGCCGGGAGGGGCCCAAACCCAGACGTCAGTCAGTGCAGCAGGAGTGATCTGTACCTGCCTGATCTCCCCTCCTAACTGAGCGGTGAAACGATACTCCTCTGGCCTCCAGACCCCACCACTGATGATGTGCCTACAAGTCAGACCTCTGTACGCCACACCGTCCATCTGGGGACCCAGAATCTCCAGAAGGGACTGACCTGCAATCCACGGATCAAGCCATAGGTCCGTCTCTCCTCCCTCCCTCATCTTCCTCCGAATAGCCTTCCGAAGTACAGGTCGGTTCCTCAGGATATGCTTGAAAGCCACAGAGAAGTTGTTGTCTATTTCACATACCCAGAAGTTCCTTCCCCGAAGGTACCGACTAGACATCCAAGCCGACCAAAGAGAACCGCCCTGAAGGAACCTCCACGCCAGCTTGATCCCCGCCGCCTCCCTGACAGATACTAGAGAGCGCAGACCCACACCTCCCCCCTTCCTAGGTCGACAGAGCTGCTCCCAAGAGATGGCATGAATCCCCCCATGCCATATGAACTTGGCACATATGCCCTCAATCTTTCTGATAGTAGCCAAAGGTACCAGAATAGATTGGAGCCAGAATAAAGCAATAGCAGATATAACCGATCGTACCAGCTCAATACGCCCTCCAAAAGATAGGCCAGCCGCCTGCCAGCCCTCTACCCTCCTCTGCGCAAAGTCCACCAGACTCTGGCATTCTCGGTCCTTCGCGTAGTTGACAGATAGGGGCACCCCCAGATATTTCACCGGAAGATCTCCCTTTTCCACCCCAAGCTCCAGGGCCCGTTCCTCCTTCAAAGTGCAAGAGCTGTTTAAGTAAACTTTGCTCTTGTCCCTGTTCAACCGAAGACCCGATAACCGTCCGAACTCCTCCATCACCACCGCAAGCTCCCTCATCCCTCGCATGGAAGGCCTCATCAATACCAATAGATCATCCGCATATATGAGATGTGAGACCACTGGTGAGACCCTGCTGTATATCGGTACAATCCTCTCCCGATGCACCGCGATGTCCATCAAGCAGGTAAAATACTCCATCACAAGGGTGAATAGGTAGGGGAAAAGCGGGTCCCCTGACGAAGCCCCTTGCTACTGCCAAAGAACCCGTAGGGTATATCCTGAATGAGAACCGAGAATGTAGGTGAGGTGATGCACTCCCTGACTCTGTCCACCCATGCCTCGGAGAAGCCCATCGCACCCATCAAATGGCAGAGGAAGTCCCTGTTGACGGTGTCGTATGCTTTCCTCAGGTCGAGCTTCACACACACCTTCATCCCTCCTGGCTTGTGGAACTCCCGAATCATCTCATGAGCCAGCAGGCTATGCTCAGCAATAGACCGCCCCTTGATGAATGCCGCCTGATTCCAAGAAACCAGACCCTGCATAGCGTCCTCCATCCTCCTGCACATAAGGTGAGTAATTATTTTGTACAAGTAATTACAGCAAGCAATCGGTCGGAAGTCAGCAAGGGAAGTTGCCCCCTCCTTCTTGGGAACCAGCGTCAGGAAGGTGTGGTTCAGCTCCTTCAGGAGCTTGCCCGTCTCAAAGAACTCCTGTACAGCCTCTAGAACCGGGGCCTTGAGGGCACCCCAATGTCGCTTGTAGAAGCCGCTAGAGAAACCGTTCGGCCCAGGGGACTTGGAAGCATCAGCCTGCATCACAATCGCTTCCACCTCTGCCATCCGGACAGGAGCCATAAGAAGACTGTTGCCATACTCAGTAATCAACGTCTTCGTAGTCAGCTGCGGGAATACAGTGGGATAGTCCGTCTGATGATACAGCTCAGAGTAGAACCGGACAGCCTCCTCCTGGATAGCAACCTGGTCGGTCACAAGACGCCCATCCCTGTCTAGAAGTCTCTGGATGCAGTTCCGGTGTTGGCGAGCCCGAATGACATCATAGAAGAATTTGGTGCAACGGTCCCCATCCTTGAGCCAGGAGCATTTGGCCCGTTGGGCCGCACTAATCTCCTGCTGGAGTCGCAAGGTGTTGACCTCTGCAGCCATCTTCTTCTCTCTAGCCGCCATCTCTCCACTCATCATGTCTCCCTGAAGGTCTGACTGCAGGTCTCTCAGCTCCGCCTCCTTCTCCTGTAAGGAGGTCCGGGGGAGGGCCCACACCCAGTCTCTGATGGCGCGTTTGGTCTTCTTCAGCCTGTGAGCCATACAGAACTGAGCTGTGCCGACCACATCCTGACAAAGACCCCCCGCCACAGTCTCCTCATAGCCAGCCGACAGGAACCAACTGTTGTCATACCTGAACGGACGAGCTCTCCATCGGGGTCTCTCCACGAAGCGCACCAGGATCGGCGAATGGTCACTGGTCCCCGCAGGAAGCCCCTCAGCCACAGCAGAGGGGAATAGGCGGAACCAGTCACTGTTCCCCAAAGCACGATCAAGCTGGCATGCCACCCTGCTAACCACCGCCTTGTTGTGCCACGTCCATATGTGTCCCACCCTCTCCAGACCCCTGAGCCCGGACTGGAGAAGACAGGACTGAAAGTCTGATAGAATCTGGTCCGGGACCGACCGCCCCCTGTAATGCCCGTAGTTCGCATTACGTATTGGGAATACGTGTACGTATTTCGGGCTCGTATTTTGGTTTGTCATAATTAGTTAGCCTTGGACTTTTTTTATTATTTTTATTTTTGCATGTTGCATTAGCATGGTTCATCATGGCATTGCATTGGCTTGATTTGGTTCGGTTTAGTGGGTTTGGCTTGGTTTGGTCTTATGAGGAGAACCACTCCCACCTACCACTCCCACCATAAATATCTATCCCACTCTCTCTCTTCCATTATTACTCATTACTCATTTCTTCTTCTCCATCTTTACTCTTCACCTACCAGGAGAGAGTGGAGAGCTTAGACAAGTGCATCTTGCTTCATGGAGGAACCCTATTTTTATTGTTCCATTGTTTTTCTCATGAGTTTCTAACCCACTTTAGTACTTGTCATTTTTCATTTCCATGGTTAAATTTTTGTAGATCTAGTTTTGTGGTATTTTTGGTTCCCAGGATTTTTGATCCATCAAACTTGCATAAGTTGATGATCCCATGATTTCAGAGAAGTTCGTTAGGTCCAATTTGACCTATGGGATTTTGCGGAACAGCATGGGCATTTTTAGCTCAGCCGCATGCTCATGCTAGAAATCAAAGGCCTATAATAATATTTTTCCAAGCTCAGCCGCATAGGCCAACTCAATTGCTGGCCATTAAATTAATGCCTTTTTTTCCAAACACGTACACTTAGCATCAGCCGCATGAGAAAGCATTTAATGCAATGCTTGTTTCCATAATGCATTCTTAAAGCATTAGATAATGCTTGGCTTCAGAAATGGCATTGAATGCACTTTGTTAGCATATTAAATAAATGCTTGTGTCAGAATGCATTGAATGCAATTCCTAGCATTTTTCTAACTAGCCGCATGGGACAAGCATTATTTGAATGCAATTTTCTAATGCCTTTTGTTAAAGAGCCGCATGAGAATGCATTGTTAATATATTATTGAAAGAGCCGCATGAGAATGAATTTTGAATGCATTTAATGCATTTAGGCCCTTACTACTTTATGTTTTATGCTAGCATTAAAGCATTCAGACAAGAGCCGCATAAGAATGAATTTTGAATGCATTTAATGCATTTAGGCCCTTATTACTTTATGTTTTATGCTTTAATTGTTTGGTTAAAGCATTTCCTTATCCTTTAAATGATTGGTTAAAGCATTTGTCTTAATGCTTTAATGCTTGGATTAAGCATTCTGGAGATGCCAGACGCATGGCCACTATTTCTTTATTATTTGTTTGTACTTTCATGCAAGCAATGTGAGGGTGAGCCGGATAGGCTTCTCTTCTCCCACTATCTAATGTTTGGGTCACGTGAACCATTAATTAGGTAGCTCACGTGAACCTTTTCTTATTGCATTAATTGTGGGGGGTCCCATATAGCTTCCTTTAGTTGACTTACTTGCTGAAGTGGGAGTTTGCATTTAAATGAGGGTCCCACTGTCTTTTGTCTTATTTGATAGTTACCTACTTATTGTTTCCTGGCCGCATGGGGTCCCTCCCACTCTTGGCCGCATGCACCATTGTATGCTAGCCGCATATGGCTTGCTGGCCTTAAATGTTTGACTAATTGCATTTAAATAATTTCGGAGCCGCATGGGTGGCCTCCCACTCTCTTTGACCGCATGTTTGTTCTCCTACTTTTGGACCGCATGGGTCCCACTTGATTTGTTTAATGTTTTATTTGTCTGAATTGTGGTCAGAATTTCTTCCCACTTTCAACATGAAAATTGTAGAGTTTCTCCTTGGCTTCAAGAATATATATATATATTATTATATTATTATTTAATTTGCTCAAGTTTCTTCCCTCCTTGATAAATGGCATGACTTGATAGTGACCCGCCGTGGTGCACTCCCGACATGATAACTTGAACTGACAAATTTGACATGATAACTTGGCATGTTAATTCTTGATAGTGGCCCGCCGTGGCGCACTCTTGACATGATAAACCTGACATGATAGCTCTCGAAATGTTGTTGCGACGGCTAACACGACTTGACAAGATTGAATAACTTGGACACCGTGGACGATTGTGCTTGTACAAATGAACCCGTCTTGTCTTGCATCATGTCTAGGATGGGGACCCCTGAGTACCACGGTCAGGGGCACCCACTGAATTCGACTAAGGCTAATCACTAGAATAATCCAGTAGTCATGAAGAGATTTTCCAGCTACAGGCAATCCCGTTATCTGAGCGCCCCACTTGGGATCTGTAGCCTGCCGTCGAGTAGGGCACATTTCCAGCACACTGTCATGTGTTGCACCCTCTAAGTCACCTAAGGATACATGCGTTTCCTGGACGATGTACCCACTTGAGTTCAACCCCTAATTGCGTCCGGATAGCCTGGATGGTCTGCAGGGCTTGTGGCTGTGGAATAATCTCACTGCATCTTGCTAGTAATTAGGCCTGTGATAACCCTAGTTAGTTAACTATCAAGCCGTACTCTTTGCTTGGCCGTGATTGATTGGATGGAGTCTAGTCCAGCCTTGTCTCGTCCCGATCCTGTATAAGGTTATGACATGACATGATTACTCGTGCTTTACTTTAATTCAATATCAAGATTATTACATGTCCCGATTTCTTAATTTATCCTGCCGATAAATGGTGGGAGAAACCAAGTTCGGTTCAGACGAAGGGTTACAACCCCGGTCCTTGTTTGATTTACGGGTTGTAACCTGGTTATCT
This sequence comes from Iris pallida, assembly GCA_029216955.1. NCBI lineage: Eukaryota > Viridiplantae > Streptophyta > Magnoliopsida > Asparagales > Iridaceae > Iris > Iris pallida. The sequence goes on from JANAVB010008538.1 coordinate 28,190, forward strand.
GAATAGTCCCATGGTTATCCCATCGTATATCACCTGTCCTGTTTTCCTTAATTGTTGTCTTTATTTTATATTATTACTCTTGTGCTGATTGCTGGTTTTAGTTCCTAAGTGAAGCCTCCTTTGTGGCACTTGCTCTTTCTGGGATCTGACCCAGCTGGTTTTGTATGGCCAGATACCAGAGCGGCTCCAGAGGATCTACCGAATCTCCAGCCACATGGTGACCACTAGACGGAATCCTGGCAACGAGTGGGTTATTTTTGGCTCTTCCACTTTATTGTAAAATTATTCTTTTGAGGCGTTTAGCCGCCGAGCCAGTGTTAGCTCGTGTACATTTTACTTACTGTCTGCCTACGGGCTGTAACATGATTGGCAACCTAGGGTTGATCATGTATGACTAAAACTCTTGCTAGTCCTCACATTTTGTAACGACTAGCTTCATGATCAGCTGAATATGTAATGTTTGGGACGCCTTACTATTGTACATTTGGTGATCTTACATCTTGTAACATTTACTTACTTGCTTGTGATTGAGACACTAGGCTTGTTATTGACCCTAAGAGACTGATGGCTTGTAGATAAACCCTCATATATCTAGACAGCCGTGACCGTATAGTGGAGTGGATTCCATTTCATTATACGTAGCTGGCTATGTCTGCCCCCGCTCTCCAGTATTCTGGTTCTGGGGCGTGACACCCCCCCAGCTTCTCCCCCCTGTATAGCGTGGCATTGAAGTCTCCCATAACAAGCAGGGGGAGATGACGATGCACCGCCAACATACTCAGCCTAATGATGTCCTGCCACAAGGCCTCCCGCAGCCTCCTGTCATTGTGCCCATAGACAGCACCAAGTAAGAATCGGAACCCACCCTTGTTGGCGAAGGAGATAGCCACCAGCTGGTCAGTCATGAAGACCTCCTCCCCCTCCCAACTAGCTTCGTTCCATCTAACCCAGATTCTCGCCATATCACAGAGACCAAGGTTGTGGAGCTGGACCCAGTCCGTAGGAGTTCTACGAGACAGGGTTTTCGCCCCCCTGATCTTAGTCTCTAGTAAGATCGAGATTTCACACTTCTCCTTCCTCAGCACCTCACTAATCTCCCTCCATCTCCCCAGAGAACAGCCCCCCCGGACATTCCAGGCAAGGACCGACATCTATTCCGCGGGTGGGATCCCCTGAACATCCTTTGAAGGTGCACCCGGGGAGAGTGCAACCTCCATATCTCTGGACTCCTCATCTCTATCCCCCTGATGTAGAGGCTGAGCAAGGGCCGCTGCCCAATGCGGATCCCCCTGTTGGGGAGGCTGAGCTAGTTCCGCTACCCATTTCGGGTTGACCTTCCACACTCTCTCAGCCCCACCTTGTCCGCTGTCCTCACTTTGCGACTCCGTAGCCTGGCGCTTCCGACTGTATACCTGAAGCGCTAAAGTGTTACCCTCTCCGTTTCGCCTGTCCTCCTGTCCCATACTCCTGGTGGTCATAGTCCTCGTTTCCGTATACTCAACCATCGCCCCTGCAAAAAGCGCCGTCGGAGACTCCTCGTTTTCCCCAGAAACGGGAAAAGGATCTGCCTCCATCTCATCCTCCATCAAGCCCGCCTTGTCAACTACAGGGGTACCAACTACACCACCTGTCTCCTGCACTGCCTCCTCCGTCACCACCTCAGAAGCTCCTCCTCGCCTACAAGCACTCGGGAGATGCCCAAAGCACACACGCCGGGCATCTGGGGGGAACCCACTCATACTCCACCTTCTGCATCAGGATCTGGCCAGTAGGGGTCCGGTACTTCGACTGCTCTGGCAGGTCCAGCCTGGCGTCAATCTCCACAAATACCCGAGCATACATCAATCTAGTCCTGAAGGCGGTGGCATCGTCCGCCTTAATCGGCTTACCAATGAGGCTGGCAAGTCTCATAAGAAGGGGGACACTCCACAAGCGAACCGGGAATTCAGGAAACCGAACCCACACAGGCACCGCATTCAGCACCTCCTTCTCGCATCTCAAGTCAGGGGTCCATTGCTTCAGTATGATGAGACGTCAATCAAACGTCCATGGCCCTCCCTGGAGGATCCGAGCCACATCTTCTGCCATCCCAAATTTAACGAAGTAGAAGCCGTTCTCCTTGGAGAAGAACTCCATGCTACCCTTCGGCCGCCAGACTCTATCCGCATAACCTCGGATCTGCCCGTAGAAGGGCTTGCTCCCCAACACATATAACAATAAAAGTATTCTCCCAAAATGCCGTCACCTTCGCCACTTCCTCACCCGAAAAGTCGGCACAGAGCTCACCCCCAACCGCCATAGGTGCAACATACTCCATCGATGCTGGAGTCTTTGCAACCCCCACCTTGCACGCATCTGCCCAGGACACAGGCCGCGGGCCCGAACTTCGAGGAAGGATCGTCGGGGCCGGCCGGGCACTCACGTTCGCAGCAGTCCCTCTCACCCCGATAACTGGGGAAGCCGCCCCTGCTGACCCCTTCGCTCGAGGCCTCCACGTAGTCCTGGCTTGTCCCTCCCGTCCCCCTGTGTGCGCCTGGCCCACCGTTGGTCCTGTTCTCCTGGCTATCCCTGACCTCCTGTCCGATCCCTGCGTAGAAGCTAGGCCCCTCCTAGTCTCAGAGATTTGCGATCGTTGCCCACCTCCTCGTCTTACCCTCCGATTTTGGACCGTAGTCCAAGCCCCCTCCTCACTCTGTCCATCCTCCATTCCAGCCACCGTGTCCGTCGATTTCCTTTGGGCGGTAAACACCATAGGGGAGCCCCCAGAGCAACCGCCGTCGATCCACCGGCCGAACCCGTGGTGGCGTCGCTGCCGTCCGCAGCCCTCCCCGGCCACCCCCCCACCTGGGGTGGGTCGCCGGCGTCCGTCCGCCCCCGGGGGGGGTTCGCCGGACCCCCCCCGGCCGCCCCTCTGGCCGCCAGCGGCCTGCTGCGCGCGAGCAGCAGCAGCTACCCATTTTTCCGGCGGCCGGCCGTCGCCGCCCGCCTCCAGCCGATCGCCGCCGGCCTCCGCCGCCACCCCCTTGCCCTTCCCCCGGTCCGGAGGTCGATTGGCCGCCTCCTCGCTTCGATTTGGTGATGCCCTAGCAGAGCTAGGGTTCGCTTCCGTCTCCGTCATCATTTTTCCTTAGTATATATATAATATTCAAGATATTCTGGCACTTTGCTGAAATTTCTGCCACCAAACTTGTGTACCTAATTTTTAACCCTATGGCATGCTTACATTGCACATATGCAAACTTTAGAGTAGAAAATCATGGCTATGTTGTTCATAACCATGGTTTTAGAGTTTATACAAATTGGCCCGAATGCTACACTCAAGTCCATAACCATTGTTTTAGAGGTGCTTGCTACTTCAAGTATCAAGATAGGCAGGAGCCTTTTGGCTACTTCCAAAAGCCATTATATGCAAAACAACCTTTGCATAATGTGAACACACCACAACCCGGACATGTGGACAGCTTCAATATGAATCAGATTTGGACTTTCTATGTCATCAGCTTACTCATTATTATCTTGTATATGTTTGCACTTTAGAATGCATTATGGACCTATAAACAGTTGGTAAAGCTACTTCAACTAGGGCTTTATGATGCAATTTACCTTTATGATGCACTATTTCCTTTTTGTTACAGGATTCTGAATGAAATATACATTTTCTGCTTTTATGGAGTTGGTTGTATTCCTTATCAATAGTGACAGGCGAAGTGGCAACAAAATTTCTTGCATCTTCACAAAGTTGTATGGTGGTGGATTTCAATCTTGCTATATTTTGTGTGGTAACCAAACTTATATTTTGGCCTGTTTTTCTTCCTTTCTTGTTTTTTGATGAGTTTTTATTTTAGGCTGTGATGAGGCAGGAATTATAGATGGTTTGGGGAGTTCGGTTGCCTTCCTCGTCAAAAATGATGGGTGAAGAGGTAAAGATACTTAATATCACATAGTTTGATACTAGGTTTTGATGCATTCCTCGTCATGTTCTGATGAGTGAAGAGGTAACAAACTTTGCTAATATACCCAAGATATTAACATTGATTACTCTGAGCCAACCTTTCTATTACCTATTATTTGGAAGAATTTTGATTTTTACTCTTTGTCATTATTTTATTCACTCGTGCTTAAGTTTGTTTCCTATTGGTTTTGTTTTTTTGTATGGGCTGTGAAGAGGCGGGAATAACAAATGGTTTGTATAAAATAAATTGTTAGTAATGTTGGTTGCATTCCTTATCAAACATGTTGGGGGAAGAGGTAACGAAACTTAGTATCAAAATTTACAATTTCTGATACTAAGTTTTGATGCATTCCTCAACTTGTTCAGATAGTTGGAAGTGGTACCGGTGTTCCTAATGTGCCAATGATATTAACATGCATTACTCTGAGCCAACCTCCTAATTTTCTTAATATACTGCTTATTCTAAATATGATGATGCATTTTGGGGGAATCTATACAAATTTGAGTAATTTTTAGAGAAATGTGATACATTACCTGCTTACATTTCTCGCCTTGTGTATTGGAAATTTGGAATTATGATAGATTCAAAATGCTGCTGCTAGTCCCGCTGCAACATTTGAATTATGATACAAAAATGTGACTAACTTGAATTCTTTGCTTTTATTATGAAGTGATAATATTGTTGCTGCTACATGTAGACAGGGAGTGGATAGGACAGTAGAGTTTTTCCCAAACCCATACTTTCCAGATATTTACCTTAGCTGAAATATAAGGAACCGGCCATGTTTCAATTGGAAAACCAAATTCACAACCCATATTTCACTGCAAACAATTTTTTTTCTATTCCATTGTCTACATACCTACAACTTTATTGTGTTCCTATCAAAAAATTTATATATTGGCAATGATGAGATACAATTTGGAGATGGTTTTGTGACTTACGTTGCAATGAATTATGTTTTTGAAAAAATCTGTCCTTGCAGTTCTACTATGCACTATGAGCCAACCTTATGTATTTTGATCATGCTATTTTTTACCTTTCCTTGGTCATTTTCTTGACTGTTTTTACAATTTGCAGTTGTGGTTAACTTGTTTTTACATGGCAGCTTTGTTCCTGCAGTTCTACTATGCACTCTGAGCCAACCTTATGTATTTTGATCCTGCTATTTTTTACCATACTTTGGTCATTTTCTTGACGGTTTTTCCAATTTGCAGGTGCAGGTAACTTGTTTTTACATGGCATTTCCTGTAGTTCTACTATGCACTATGAGCCAACCTTACGTATTTTGATCCTACTATTTTTTACCTTACTTTGGTCATTTTCTGGACTGTCTACAATTTGCAGGTGTGGTTAACTTGGTTTCACATGGCAGCTTTGCTCCTGCAGTTTTACTATGCACTCTGAGCCAACCGTGTTGTATTTTGATCATGCTATTTTGACATTTGGTCATTTCATGAGTGTTTTTACAATTTGCAGGTGTGGTCAACTTGTTTTTACAATTAGCAGCTTTGTTCCAATTTGCAGGTGCAGGTAACTTGTTTTTACATGGCATTTCTTGTAGTTGTACTATGCACTATGAGCCAACCTTATGTATTTTGATACTACTATTTTTTACCTTATTTTGGTCATTTTCTGACAATTTGCAGGTGAGGTTAACTCGTTCTTACATGGCAGCTTTGTTCCTGCAGTTTTACTATGCACTCTGAGCCAACCGTGTTGTATTTTGGTCATGCTATTTTTGACATTTGGCCATTCTTGAGTGTTTTTACAATTTGCAGGTGTGGTTAACTTGTTTTTACAATTGGCAGCTTTGTTCCTAAGGTTCTACTATGAACTCTGAGCCAAGTGTTGTTATTTTGTCAATTGCTATTCTGTAAATTTTGTAATTTTTTCTGTAAGATTAATATTCTGTAAATTTTAATTTAATATTATGTATATATACAAACTTTGTTACAAAATATTAATTTAATATTCTGTAAATTTTCTGGTTTTAACAAGTATATACAAACAATTGTTGTTCTGTCAATTGCTCTCATTAAATATGGTAACCTCCCCATATTCAAACAGTGCCCGTATCCACTTTCATGTTGGTTTGCCAAACATTGAAAGAGGAAAACTTCCACTTTCTAGTCCCAAATACAGGGAATAAACAAAACAGGTAATTGGCAAGTCTTCCATTTTCTAGTCCAAATACAAGTATTACCAAAAAAATCAACTTTCTACTTTCCACATGTGGTATTTACAAATTCAGAATTTGGGGCCAAATACATCATGTGGAAAGTGACTTTCCGCAAACAGCTTACCAGAAAGGCCCTATGCTCACGCAACCAAAGATACGACCCCCAAATCCCCATTAGACTATAAGTCGATTCAATAAGGAGAAAATACATTAGTTCAAGAAGAATGGACGCAGAGTTTTATACAGGAAGTACCATAAATTTATATTATAGTATTGTCATAGCAACAAGAAGAACAATGTATTACCCCCAAACTTTAGGGTTGGTGTTGTAATTGATTGATAATATTATTGATAGTCCTCTTGGCTTTATATAGCCTTACAGTCAATATTACAATGATGGAATATCATGTGACATATTCTGGCATACCAAATATGTCCGCAGGATATTCCAATATCATTTATGCTAATACAATCTACTAAATATGACATACTAAATATTCCAACATACTAAATATTCCAACACTTCCCCTCAAGATGAGCGAAAGATATTAACTAAGCTCATCTTGTCACATCCTCTCACAGAGGTAAGTCCCTTGGTTAGTCCGTCTGCTACCTGATCCCTGGTCATAACGTGGCCAAGCTCCAGCAATCCGCTATCCAGCTTCTCTTTGATGAAGAACCTATTAATCTCGATGTGTTTGGTCCTGTCATGCTGTACTGGATTGTTGGCGATGCTAATAGCTGATTGGTTGTCACACCACAACTTCATCTTGGCTCCTTGATCCAGCTTCAGTACTACAAGCATGTTCTTCAACCATAGCAGTTCTGCAACTCCCAAGGCCATAGCTCTGTACTCTGCTTCCGATGTCGATCTGGCGACCACAGACTGCTTCTTACTCCTCCAGGAGACTAGGTTGCCTCCTACGAATATGTAATATCCTGAGGTAGATCTTCTGTCATCGGCACAGCTAACCCAGTCAGAATCACAGTAGCCTTCAATGCTCACGTGATTGTGCTTCTTAAATATCAGCCCCTTCCCGGGGGCACCCTTCAAGTACCTCAGGATCTGGTACACTGCATCCATATGACCCTTCCGTGGGTCGTGCATGTAGCGGCTCACCACACTCACTGCAAAGCAAATATCAGGTCGTGTATGGCTCAGATAGATCAACTTGTCCACCAGTCTCTGGTATCTGTCTCGATCAACTGGGTCTCCAGTCTCAGCCTCTAACTTGAACCTCTGGTCTATTGGCGTTGTTGCAGGTTTGCACCACAACATCCATGTCTATGTAAGAAGGTCCAGTGCATACTTCCTCTGAGAAAGAACAATCCCCTCTGCGTCTCGAGCGATCTCTATCCCAAGGAAGTAGCGAAGAAGACCAAGGTCCTTCACCTCAAATTCCCTGCCAAGCTTCTCCTTGAGTCGGACGATCTCCTGCTCATCATCTCCTGTGATAATCATGTCGTCCACATACACCGCAAGCATGGTGATGTGGCATCCACTGCGTCTGAAGAATACAGTATGATCAGCATTGATCTGCTGATATTTCATCCCTATCATCGTCCTCTTGAATCTGTCAAACCAAGTCCGAGGAGATTGCTTTAGTCCATATAGGGACTTCTTCAACCTGCAGACCTTGCCCACTGTCTGGTTGGTGTCGAATCCTGGTGGTATCTCCATGTATACCTCCTCCACCAGATCCCCATAAGAAATGCATTCTTCACATCCAATTGGTGTAGCTTCCATCCACCATTCGCTGCCAAAGAAATCAGGGTCCTAACAGTACTCATCTTTGCGACTGGTGTAAAGGTCTCGTCATAGTCGATACCGTACGTCTGACTGTATCATTTTGCCACCAGTCGAGCTTTGTAGCGCTCAACCTGTTCATCTGGGTTCTGCTTCACAGTAAAGACCCACTTGCATCCGACTGCGCTCTTCCCCTCTGGCAGTCTCACCATCTCCCAAGTGTGGTTCTTCTCAAGAGCTCCCAACTCCTCGAGCATTGCCGCTTTCCACTTTGGATCATTCTTGGCAACCTGTCAATTGTTAGGTACAATAATACTGCAATAAATGCTCCATAAGAAGAAGAGATATGGTCATAAGAAACAAACTGAGCAAGATCTCAACCATATCTATCCGGAAGATTTTTCGTATTGCTGCGAGTAGTCCTTCGTACTGATAATGGTGTGGAAGGAGTAGGGAGAATGATCACCTGAAGGGTATGGTGGTCGTAGTGTAGGTGTCTCAGGAGTCGAGACGAACGCAGGCAAGGGACTTGGCACTGGCACTGTAGGTACTGGTCCTGCAGTTTGCTTTCCTTTCCAGCTGTAGGTAAGTAACTCCCCATGAGCCGTAGGCCTAACACCTCTCATCTCCTCCCCATGTTCCTCTTCACCTTTCTGCTCCTCAACCGTGCCTCCATGCCAAACTCCTAAATCGATTACCACCGAGCTCTCCTTCTCCCCCTCTCGCCTCATACTGGTAGTATTAGGCGTGTGGTTTGAAGTTCCCTCCTGACGGTAGTATGGCTCATGCTCCCGGAAGTGGATATTCATACTTAGAAACTTCTTCTTTTCTACTGGACTCCAGCACACATACCCCTTCTGAGTCGTCGAGTAGCCCACGAAGTGCACTTGACTGCTCTAGAATCAAGCTTCCCCACTGACAACCTGTTGTCATTCACAAAACATACGCACCCAAACACCTTCAGTGGGAGTATCTCACTATTATTGCCTTGCAATGTTTCACATGGGGACTTCCATCCCAGGACCTTTGAAGGCATTCTGTTGATTAGTTGAGCTGCTGTCAACACTGTATGCCCCCACAGGCTCTGTGGGACATTCATGTCGATCATCATGCTTCTTGCGATCTCCAAAAAGGTGTTTATTCTTCCTTTCTGCTACGCCATTTTGTGCAGGTGTGTATACACGGGTGGTCTGATGTTATATTCCGTGTGCTGACAAGTATTCTGCAAGTGTTCTGTTTGTACACTTCGTTTCATTGTCAGACCTCAGTACCTCACAATTGCGCCATACTGAGTCTGGACATGTTTGTGAAAATCCCGAAAACAAGTAGGTACATCACTCTTATTTTTCATCAAGTACAACCAGGTGACATGAGAAGCACAATCAATGAAGGAAACAAAGTACTTATAACCATTCATAGTATTAGTGGCACATGGACCCCAAACATCAGAGTGTACTACCTCAAAACCAGAAGAGCTCCTATGACCCGTACCAATATATGAAATCCTAGTAAGTTTGCCTAACTCGCATGCATCACATACTAGTTTCTCTTTATTTGATTTTTCATAAATATCTTGATACAATTTACTTAAAGTGACAAATGAGGAATGTCCCAACCTCCTATGATGGAGTATCAAAGTATCATCGGCCCTCATCTGCAGTCCTCCCATACCAGCCTTCTCTGCCATAGACATTAGTGCTGAGTCCAGTCCTTCTCGATCCAGATACCACAGTCCCTTATGCCAAGTGTCAGTCCCAAGTCTTCGTCCCGTCTCTTTCTCCTGGAAGATCATCTAAGGGATATCAAAAGAAACAATGCATTTAAGTCGAAGGATTATAGAACTAATGGACAAGAGACTGACTAGAAAGAATGGAGCATGTAAAACATTGGATAATTTTACTGAACATGTACAATTAACAGTACCCTTACCGACCACTGGCTGGAAAGTGTCATCAGGTGTCTGAATGCTGTCTGCTGATGCTAGGTGAGTATAGGAGGAGAACTCACTAGCATTTCCGTCACATGCCGAGATGCCCCCGAGTCGATAATCCAGTCTGACGATTTAAGGAAAGTAATGGATGCAAGAGCAAGGGAGTCGTCAGTACCTTAGATGGATGGGCATACATGCGGCGTTGCCTCCAGTGAAGAATGAGGTGGACGCCTCCTCTGTTGCGTCCCTCATGTCTCCATCATTTGACGTTCGCTGCTTCCTCCTGAGCATCTCCAGCATGTCCACCAGTGCCTGATCCTCCTCGGTAAAGGTGTCGCCAGCTCCTCCATCTCCTTCTGCTACCAGCAGGTTCGTCCGATAACCTCCTTGACCGCCTCGTCGACCCCCACGACCACGGCCACGTCCTCCAAAATGTCCTCGTCCTCCGAGTTGTCCTCGTCCACCACCTGAATCTTCCTCCTTAGGTGGTTTGGTGCAAGCATACCGATGGTGGCCCATCTCCCCGCTGTGTAGCACTGTCGGTTGTGTTGTTATGCCTCTCCCTTAGACGCTGTGTCGCCCGAGCTGGTGGCCGTCAGTGCTGACTTTGCTTCAGGAGGACCACATGTCCCCGTCTGCAATCTGATGCATGTCTCCTCCGGATCATGGCTGAGATAGCCTCCTCAAGAGTAGGGATCTTCGGTTGGGCGAGAAGTAGGGCCGTCCTCTGAGCGAATGCTGCAGTCAGCCTATGAGGAATTTCATCGTCCTCTCCTATAGACATACATGTCTCTTTACACTTCGAGTCCCCGCAGCTTGTCCGGTATGAGGTGTGATCGTAATCCAGCCACAGACGGTCCAACTCTGTGGCATACTCCTGCACCGTCTTCTCTCCCTGTACGGTGTCGTCGATCCCCCTTGATATGGAAGACCCATAAGTTGTTCCCCACAACATTATAGGTCCGCCTCAACTTCTCTCACACATCCTTCACCATCTCAATTGCGTCTACTGTAGCGGCAATAGACTGGACTAAGGAGTTGAGAAGCCAAATGTAGATCA
>JANAVB010008539.1:0-24398 GCA_029216955.1 Iris pallida
GTATAACCTCTTTTGCTGGCTTCAAACAAATGTTCTTGGAATGATTTAATGAGGGAACCAACGACATGACTATGTCTGCTCTCATCAAAATCAAACAACGACATAATGAAACTACAGAACGTTTTATTAAACGATTCCGCCGTGAAGTACTCAAAATGCCTCTCAGAACCCCGGATGCTTTCACTATAGACACTTGTAAATCAAACCTATTGCCTATATCATCAGTGGACAGGATCAACACAATTCCAAGACTGGCCTTCCTTTATAGGGCACGCCAAAGCAGCAGAAGAGAGCGCTAACATGTTTAAGCAATTAGGTATTCAAATGCCTAATCTTGACAAAGATGAACATGCTACACCAAATTATAGTGACCGCCAGAACAATCGCAAGAGCAAAGAAACTTTGGCCATTAATCTTAAAGGCAAAGAAGCCCTAGCCATCAATGTAAATCAGCCAACATCTACCCTAACAGCACCATCACAACAGCACCATCACAACGGGCACCACGTCCAAAAGAATTGTACTCTTTTGATGAAGATGATATCATGGGTATCTTTGATTGCCTCATCAAGAGCAATAAACTTCAACTACCAGAACCAAAACGGCCAGATGAAGTTGGTGAGACTGACCATCCTAAATATTGTGTTTACCACAGGTTTATTGGACATCCGACTCGAGCGTGCTATGTGCTCAAGGGTAAAATTCAGGAGAAGGTCAATTCCTGTGCAATCACTCTCCAACAAGACGAGAAAACTATAACGGCTAATGTCGTCTCTTTACGGTTTAGAGATTTTCCAGCTCAACTTGTGCAGGATGGTGTCATCCCTATCCCGAGAACTACTCTGGAGATTGTTAATATTCCACCTACACAAACTAATGGTCTTGTTCCTCTGTCTACTGATAAAGGGGAAATTATATGGATCCATATAGTTTAGTGGAAGACTTTGAAACACCAACTTCTTCCACCAAGTCTAAGAAGGCCACTAAAAATAAATCATGTCATATGATTTTATTTGGTGAACTGTTTCTTCCACCTCTAACCGCTACCTTCATCTCAGCAGCAGATAATCCTTCATCTTCTTCCCCTGTTGAGACAATATTAGCAAAATCAGAAGCCAAATACCAATCAGCTTTCCATCTGTATAGTCCTCAGTCTCGTAACTCATGAAAAAAATGGGATATGATCTACAAAAGGTCTCTGGTTTGAATTATGGGAAGGGATCTCCTGTACCTCTTTTCCTATGTCTTTCTTACAACCAATCTTGGATTGGTTTTGGTTACTGGGCAAACTCTCCATTTTGCCAAAAGAGACCTACTAAAAACAAGATCCAGGCAAAAAGTTCAACATGGTGTCATTTGAGCCTATATCCAAAAAGAAGTCTTGACTGGTATCAGGTCTGGAAACCTTACCTAAGAGACTATTAAGAAGGTCAACAAAACCTTAGTCCAGCTCTAGAGGATCCTCACGCATCATCTTCTCCTGCTGTCAATGATCCATCAGCTTCATCACCTCCAATAGAGTCAACTCTTCCCAAACAGCCGACAGGCGACAATGGAAAATAACCTGTCCATTTCAATAAAGTATTGAAGAAGACTTCAACTTTGGTACTTGAGAAGGCATATAACTTTGATATACTGGCTCAGCTGGCTAATATCCGGTTGTTGTCAATTTTTGAGCTACTCCGTCTTTCGAAGGAAACTCGAAAAACGTTGAGTGAAGCTTTGACGCAAGCTGATACTTGTCTAGCACTTCTCAAGAAGCTAGAGGATGAGCCTACAACAGGCCTTCATTGTCATAGTGTGGTGGAATTGATACCAAACATCACCTTTACACAAGATGATATGCTGTTGGAAGATAATCGTTATGATCGACCCCTCTACTTCACGTGATATGTCGATACCATGAAGGTTGATCGTATTTTGATCGATCCTGGGTTACACTTAGCATCATTCCAAAGACTCTACTAGATGTATTGAAGAATGTACACAATCATTCAACAACCATCACGACAATGATTCAATTCTAGAAGAAGCGAACCTTTGGGAAAGATTCGCCTGAAAGTTCAAATAGGCTATCTTCGTACGAAGGTTACTTTCTACGTGATCGATAATCACAGCTCTTACAATGCTTTGCTGGGAAGACCCTTTCTTCATGAACATAACATTGTACCATCTACTTTACATCAATGCTTCAAATATGTGGACGTCAATAGAGAGGTCCAAAAAGAAGTAGCCGACTTAAATCCTTTTAGGGGCATTAAGCATATTTTACAGACCCTCGGATGTACAAGGAGGAGTTCATGAAAGTTGTATTGGCAATGGATAGTGAGGAAGATCAGAAAATACTTCAAAAGATGTTCTCATGATCCCCGTCAAAGGACGTACTACTCGTCCCTCTCTTCTCAAACATTGACTATACATCTTTCTTCTCATAACAAATAGCCTCCTGCTGTAGAAAGGGAACAAAGGGAGCTCACCTCTTCTGAGCCTCTTGTTATCGACCTTCGTCGTAACAAACCTTCATCTTCCCCTTCTCCTTCCCTCCTATGGTCATCAACCTTACTAAGCCTTTTGTTAAGGCTTAGAATCATGTTGTAAATGATGATGTACAAGTCAATAAGTAGCATCTCCTTTACAGTATATTGATGTTCTTTATTACTCAGTATTATTTAAAAATGTTAGATAACTTCGAACCACTTACCATATGAGCAGTTAAAGCTTCCCAAAATGAAGTATTGCTCGAGCAAATGTAGGACTCCTTCTTCCTAGTCCCTTCCAGGAAGAAAGATGAACTTCCTATACTTTTTAGCAAAGGAACGAAAAGAAGATCATGCCCAATAGTGAAGAAGAAAATCACGATAACGGAAGACTTCAGCTATGTCGTTATAGTCAACATAAGGTATCATTCAAAAAATAGGCTACAACTTTAAAGCTGGTCTCAATGGCGGCAAAGGAAGGCGAATTATATTCGTATTCCTGCTCTGAAAGGAAAATCACAATAATACTATAGCAAAACTAAGTAGAGATTAGGTTATACTTCACCAATTCCGTCTCCACAAGCTTCTGAATCCGATGAAGAAGAATGATCTAATTCTTCTGATTCTGTCTCATGGGATTCATATACTAGTGTAGGGCACGTCTATCGAGTGACTCTATATTCTAATATTGTAACTACTAGCTATCAGAAGATGACAGAGACTTTGCCGAAGTCTATGAATCTGATCCTTGGGCACAAAGGATGGATACTCAATGGGAGCTTCACTTTGAACAATGTGAGCCACCTACTGAAGATCAGTTGGTTCAAGTTAATGTTGGAGATGAAACTTCCCCAAAACCAATATTTGTCAGCAAAAGCCTCCCCAAAATAGATAAAAAGAACGAATCCAGCTTATTAGGGAATACATTGATGTATTCGCTTGGAGCTATAAGACATGCTGGGATTGGATCCTCAGATCGCTACCCACAAGCTCAAGATCCTGCCAAATGCGAAGCTAGTCAACAGCTACAACGTCGATTTCGACCCGACATGATGAATGCCATAGAAGTTGAAGTCAAAAAACCCATCGCCTGCGGTTTCGTTAGAGAAGAACAACATCCGGACTGGGTAGCTAATGTTGTCCTAGTTTTGAAGAAAACAGGAAAATTCGGGTCTGCTTCGACTTCAGAGACCTTAATAAAGCTTGTCCCAAAGACGAATTTCCTCTTCCAATCACTATTGTCATGATCGATAATACTTACGGATTTGAACGTATGTCCTTTATGGATAAATTCTCAGGATATAATCAAATCAAAATGCATCCAGAAGATGAGAAATATATCTTTTCGCACTTCCCTTGGAGTTTATTGCCACACCGTCATGCCATTTGGTCTTAAGAATGCTGATGCAACTTATCAATGGGCCATGAGTAACATCTTTTGTGATCATTTATGAAAGACTGTTGAATGTTATGTTGACGATATTGCTGTCAGCATCAACTCAAGATGAATCCAACCAAGAGGAAGATCACATTCAAGACTTGAGAACTATTTTCGATCTAATGCGCCAGCATCAACTCAAGATGAATCCAATCAAGTCATTCCTTGGAGTCTCTAGTAGAAAATTTCATGGATTCGTCATTACCTCCAAAGGTATACACGTTGATCCCGAGAAGATCAAAGACATTCAAGAGATGCATCCTCCACGCAACCTAAAAGAGCTACGAGGATTCCAGGGATGGCTTACGTATATCAGAAATTTATCTCAAATCTCTCTGTACGCTGTAGATCGTTCACTCATCAACTCATGAAGAATGGTGTGTCTTTTATTTGGACTGAAGAATATCAATAAGCATTTGAAGACATAAAGCGGTACTTGATGAACCCTCCAGTTCTAGTGCCTCCAGTGTCAGGAATACCCTTCCTAATGCATGTTCGAGCAACAGACCATTCCCTAGGTGCTTTATTAGCTCAGAAGAATAAAGAAGGTCATGAGCAAGCTATCTATTACCTTAGCCGTACAATGATTGGAGCTGAGCATCGATACACTCCAATAGAGAAAGAATGTCTGGCTTTAATGTTTGCTGTTAAAAAGATGAGACATTATATCACTGGCCAAACTATTTACGTTATTCTAGAGTTAACCCTCTCCGGGTCCTGATGAAGAAGCCCAGTACACTCAATTCCTGGCTTGCAGTATGGGCCATATTGTTACCACAATATGATATGGTTTATGTTCCTCAAAAATCTGTTAAAGGTCAAGCCCTTGCTGACTTTCTGGCAGTTCATCCAATTCTCAAAACGTCTAAACTCTACGACGAGATTCTAGATGAAACCTTAGAGTCCAACATGATTTTAGAAGAAATTATTTATGGCATTTATTCTTTGATAGGGCATCCATAATTGGAACAAAAGGTGCTATTGTTGCTGGAGTTGGAATCGTCCTCGTCTCACCAGAAGGGTTGGCTATTCAAAGAGCTTATTCTTCAGATGAGTCATGTTCCAATATTGTGGCTGAATACAATACTCTGCTCATTGGTCTTCAATTGGCTAAATAATTAGATAATGAGTATCTTGAAGTTTACAAAGACTCCAAACTAATTGTCAATCAAGTTAGAGGCACATACGAAGTTCGACATCAAGATCTAGTTCTATATCATGATGCAGCGATCAGGATGGCTACTTCATTCAAAGGCTCCTTCATCGAGCATGTATGCCGAGCATGTAACACGAAAGCTGATGCACTTGCTAATCTTGCAGCAGTATTAGCAATTCCCGTAAGAAGGCAACAAATGACCGTCATCACTAATAGAGAGTTATTTTGTGTCAAAAATAACTTAAATACTGAAGTTAACAACCCGAACATAGAATTCAATAATTCAGTTGAAATTTATGCCATCAATGAAGACTGGAGGACTCCTTTCATAGACTTCGTGGTCCATGATATCCTACATGAAGATCCTAAGGAGGCTACAACTATTCGACGGCGGTGACTCAGATTTGATTATAATCATACTACAAAGACACTCTACCGACGAACGTTTGACGGTCTACTCCTACGCTGTCTTGCGGAAGAAGAAGCAAAACAAATACTTCGTGAAGCTCTTTACGGTGTTTGTGGTGCACATCAACCTTGTCCTAAATTACATGATCGTATTCACCGTATGGGATATTATCGTCCCTCGATGGTATCTTATGCAATCGAGTATGCAAGGAAGTGCCAAACTTGTCAAATCCATGCTAACTTCATCCATCAACCATCAGAATTTCTTTATCCGACGGCAGCATCTTGGCCCTTTGAAGCTTGGGGCATGGATGTCATCGGTCCTATCAACCCTCCCTCGTCTCCAGGACATCGGTTCATATTAGCCATAACTGATTATTTCTCAAAGTGGGTTGAGGCTATACCTCTAGCTGAAGTCAAGACAAGCATCATTATCAATTTTATTAAGCATCATGTGATCTACAGATTTAGTGTTCCTCAGCAAATCATTCATGATAATGGCCCAAAATTCATCAGTGAGAAGTTTATTCGATTTTGCGATGACAACATCATCAATAATATTGCTTCTACAGCTTACAATCCTACAGCTAATGGGTTGGCAGAAGCATTTAATAAGATCGTCATCAAACTCCTTAAGAAGTTTGTTTCTACCAACAAATGAAACTGGAGTGAAAAGCTTAAAGAATGTCTGTGGGCTTACCTTACTACTATACGTACTCTTACAGGCTGCACGCCGTTCTCTTTGGTATATTGATGTGAAGCCGTCTTACCATTTGAAATCTAGATCCCTTCCCTAAGGATTGCCATTGCCAATGAACTCACAATGAAAATAATGATCGTCTGAGACTTCAGGAGCTTGAAGCACTTGACGAGAAATGGCTCCTAGCTCAACAACATATTGAGTTATACCAAGCTCGTTTACCAAAATCCTTCAACAGTAAAGTCAAAGTTCGAACATTTCAGAAAGGAGAATTAGTTCTAACCGTCAGATGTCCTATGACTTTGTCGCACATGAGGAAAGGCAAATTCGAAGCAAAGTGGGAAGGTCCCTACATTATAAGCAAAGTTTTCTCAAATGGAGCTTATCACTTGACTGGTATGGATGGTTGAATCGCCATGATGCCCATTAATAGCAAATTTCTCAAAAAATATTATGTTTGAAGATAAAGAAGAAATATCAACACAAAGAGTCAAAATGTAAATAAAATTCCTTTTATTTGCATAAATTTAGACAGAAGAAAATACATAAAATTAACGAGGACTGGAGCCCTCTTGATTGAAAACATATTTTGCAAGAAGCTCAAAGACATTATTGTCCGATGACACTAGCAGTTCACAGGCAACCTTCCTCAGAGCTTCTTCCTCGGAAGTTCTTCCAGGCTCCACCAGTTCGACAAGAATATCCTGCTTCTCTCCAGGAATAGCCGAGCTTTCTTCGACTTCTGGTTGAGTAGGTAGCGGAGGCTCGTCGAAAGGAGTGTCGAGGGCAGCTTCGATCTTTGGGATAACTCCGGTCTCCTTAGGCATTTCTTCTGGAGACATTTTGCAAAGGAAAGAAAAGGGGTGAATGATGCTCTCAGAAAAGTTCCACACTATTTACAAACAAAAAAGTCAAACATTCTATCCCAGGAATCGAAACCTCTTATCCTTGAAATGCATGCTTATTCATCAGTCTTTTCATCTCTACTTCATTACGGGAATGGGCCTACATTTATTATCATTTATTTACTTTTTTCGTAAATAAAGCTATAGATAATAAAATCTCAAAATTCCTGTGTAGTTTATCCAAATCATCAATTCCGTCTTTTGAAACCCAGCTGTTTTAAAAGATGTCTTTTCTTTATGGTAAATCCAGATATCGTCTTTTTAGACACGATCTTCTGTCTTTAAATTCCAGTTGACTTGAAGATTATCAATAGAAAAAAGAGTTCACGTCCACATTACCTCTGGATTCTATTTTCTATATCATCACATCAAATCAGATCATAAAGAAGAGAAAATCACTCTTTATTTCTTCTTTAAAAACATAGATATATCTTGATGGAAATCCATTACATCTCGGATTTGCATTCTAAATCTAACAATGAAGGTCTATTACATCTTTGGATCTTCTTGTTGGTGCCAGTTCCTTGTCGTCTCGACCTGAAGCAGCAAGCAGGACAATGGAATCACATCTGGTCTTCTCTCTCAGAAAGACAAGAGAATATGCTGTTGTCAGTACGGGCAGAGATAAGAATATGCTCATCCTTTCTTGTGATATAATTCCTAATTCTATTCTGCCGTGAAAGGAACTCTTCTGTCCAAATATTTGGGTTAGAGTCATCTGCACCGTCCAACTCTCATTTATAAAGGCTCTTCCTACCATCTCGAGGAAGCCCTTTTTAATATGAAGAGTCCTAAGCTCTCTGATGTATGTGTCAAAGTGGTTCAACTTCGTAGCATCCAAGATCACCGATGCCAGTTCTGGAGAGTTTTGTCAGTTGGTCCCCTGCAAACATCAGAAATAAGAAGTAAATACAGTAAAAGTTCTTTTGTTATCGCAACTATTCATATGCAATGGAGGCTGAATCATTATGTACGTCCATAGGCGTATATTTCGGGAAGAATGAAGCACGAAAGCACGAAAAGTGCCACATGTCGTTCAGAAGTTTGTGTTATCAGAACCGAGAAAAGTTTAAAAAATATATGTGGGACGTGTCAAGACAGTTACACAGCAAAGCTCAAATGCGCAAAGATTTAATAAGGTCCAATTTTTTATTTTATAATGGAAAAATGGACAGACACTACAGACATAGGCACTATGGCCATTATACAAAATGACGCTCTCGTATCACGTCACTTCTTCTTCCCATCTTTAGCCTGAAGTAAGGCAGCGTTCAATTCCTCCATATTATGGATTCCTGAATGATGCATCAATCAGAGGAATCCTTTCCTATGTTCTAATGAGCCACGTTCTTCGGAAGAAGACGATGGCCCACCTCTAGAATGAGCGAGGACTATTGGGGTCAGGCCAAAACTGTCGAGAAAGTTCTCCGCCCTCAGGGATAGGTCAGCTTCTAACAAATACTCAGCAGGCACAAAGTGTAACTTTTTTCAGAAGCTTTGCCGTTGTCATGGATGTCCGTCCCCTGCTTCATGTTCTCTCTGGAAGCCATAAGAGTGAATGAAGATGGAGGCTGGGCATCATGCCCATATATACAACGAAGGTCAGCCCCCGCCGACTTTTAGTCTTCCCAATAAATGGGTACGTATCACTTAACAAGGAAGAAAAGAAAAAGACGTTTCGAAAAAGAGCGCCCCATAAATAGGTTCATCGTTGGAAATGAACCGAGTATTTAATGCTCTATTTTTGTATGACCATCACAGTACGCCACACTCAGCATGCGCATCAATCAGGTTTTACCGTATTTTGTCATGCAACGTGTCAAATTGTGCCCAAAAGACAGCACGACTTTTCGAAACGATGTACAATGCATGTCGACAGCAACCAAACCCTAATAAGGGAGGTGAAAGTTATTGAGTATGCCCAACTCTAAAAAGAGTAGGTGCACATTATCAGAATCAAGCCAAACCCTAAACATGATGGCCGATGATCAGTAGGATGGTCGATAATCGGGTCTATAGTCGAATGCTTATCCTCTAAGATCGGATTGGCCGTCTCTTAGCATGACGAAGGCGAAACTCACATGGATGATTCGGCCACAGTCTTACCTTTCTCAGCAGGAGAACGCTTGGGTGCTATTGCTTTCGATCGAAGTTCTCAAAGATCGGAGAAGAAGATAGGGTTTCTCTCGAACGATGGTGAAGAATGAAAAATCCAAAGAGTACGGTTATTTATAGCTTTATAAATGAGGTTGAACTGCGCAACTTATGCTAAAGAAGCGGGCTCGAGTTGACTGGCGTAATCCAAACAAAACTAGCATAATTCAATATATTTTAAAACTTTAAAGTATTTTCAACTTCCGAAAACATTAAAGGGGGTCTTATAGAGGCTAAAAATCAAGCTGCGCCACCTATTAATGTGTTAGATCATCAAATGGGACTAAACCATTATGTTGTGCCAAACCATCAGGTTACGCCGACATCTGGTTGCCCAGGAGTTAGGTTGCACATGAGTCAGGTTGTGCGAGCGACACATGGTGCACGTCCTCGAGAAGCTGTAACGACGTCATCATTTTCTTGATAGCTGACAGCACGGAGATCAAGGAAAATCCGTTTGAATCTCGCGCAATGCGGCGCTCGAGAAGATTTTGTCAGCATATAATTAATGCTGACAGCTGTTTCGCGCAAGTCATTGTGTAGCGTGAGAATTAATTAGTACAACACAAGAGACCTAGTCAAAAGCGCCAGTTAGCCTAGCTAGTTGGCGCCACTTAATCAACTTTTTATTTTAAAACAGGATGACGTGGCACGCAAGCCACCAATTTTGCAGAGTATGCCCACTACACTGTCGACGACCATGCGCATCTCAATCAAATGATGCCACACGTCTACAGCAGTTGGTGCAACGGCTTACACAAGTTGCTACATTGTGCCATGTACAACCTGATGAAGCTCGCACAAGGTGATCAAACATTGTTCAGAACAGAGTGACGTGGTGCGCAAGCCACTAACTTCATAGAACGTGTCCACTACACTGCTCACGGCAATGCGCATCTCAATCAAATGATGCCACGTGTCCACAACAGTTAGTGCAACCGTTCACCCAAGTGAACAGGAGGCGCGCAACCTAAAATACACACAACCCAGAAAAATTGCTAACCAGTTATTTCAATAACTCTATAAATAGAGTTTCAAATCAATCTCAAAACATCAAGAGAGATCATAATCTCATACTAAAGTGCTGTTGCATCCTCCAGAGGCTCGTGTCTTCGATATCACATCATCCAAGGGATAAAGTGATCGTCTTCTGATCAGATTCCTATAGTTATACGTCCCCATAAATCAATTGTACTATTGTATTCTTTTCTAAGTTTGTAATAAAGAAGCATATTTTTGTTCTTTGCAAACAACTGACATCTATATAAAATTCTAGAGAGATTTACAATGCCAAAGACTATGTCTAAAGGCATGTGTTCAAATTAGACGAGCATTATATCGATTAAAATAATCCGAAAGAATGTGCTATAATCGTCTTATTATATATTTGACGAAGGAATGATATAAAATAGTCAAATTTACCCATATTTCTTCATTAAGAAATTCGAAAATGGATTCTCGATAGTAGCAGTATATATGAATGATATAAAATCTGATCAGGTCTCCTATAGAATTGGAAAAAAATATAAACTATTTGAAGAATGAATTTAAAATGAAAGACTTGGGAAAGAAAAATGTTAGTCTCGACTTGCATACGCCTATGGTTGTACGTAGTTTGGATTTGGATAAATATCCATTTCGACCAAAAGAAGAAGATGAAAAATTTCTTGGTCCTTAAGTACCATATTAAGTGCTATTGGGGCACTACTGTATCTATCCAATACACAAGACCAGGTATTGCATTTTCTTTTAATTTATTATCTAGATATTGTTTTGAACCTACACTTAGACATTGGAATGGAGTTAAACATGTATTGAGATATCTCGTGGAACAACTGACATGGTATTATTTTACTCATGTAATTCCACTAATAATTCTTTTCTAGTTGGTTATGTAGATTCAATATTTTTCTGACCCTCATTAGGGTTCCTCCTAAATAGGTTACGTATTTATCAACAAAGCAAGGTTCAATAGAAACTCCCTCTAACCATACAGAATCAATTGCATTACAAGAATCAACAAGAGAAAGTGTGTGGTTGCGATCGATCATTTATCATATACGAGTAAATTGTCAACTACCTATAGTTACAAACGAGCCTACAATAATATTCAAAGACAATATAGCTTGCATTACGCAAGTCCGAGAGAAATTCATCAAAGGAGATCGAATAAGCACCTTCCACCAAAATTATTTTATGCACACGAGCTCCAAAGGACGAAAGTGATCCAAGTCAAGCAAATCCATTATATCGAGGGGGAGTATGACTCATGAAGAATATTTTTGAGTTTTGTGCGTTGTACACTTTTTCCTTGACTAAGATTTTTTTCCTACTGATTTTTTTCTTAGTAAGGTTTTAATGAGGCAACAAATGCGCATACACCACCAAATATTTAATGGTGAATATCCAAGGGGGAGTCTTGTAAATATGGATAGGTCACCATAATTGTTTGGCCTATTTAACCTATGTCTTTTGGTTATCCATAACTACGACATTTGGTTATCCATAACCTATGTCTTTTAACATTTCTCCTTTATTGTCACGATGATGTTAAACCTTCATTGTAAGCCTATATGAAGGGCTCTTCTCAAGTTGAATGTGATATAAGTGAATGAATAAACAATCTCCTCTATTTTTCTATTTTTATATCTCGTCCATTTTTCTATCTCTATATCTTTACTTTATAACACTTTCATTAAACTTTTCTTCGCGCTTTAAGTTTTAGATAATGAGATGCAAGCAAATTCTTTTCATTATTACATACTATATTTTTTTCATTATTACATACCATTGATATAAAATATATCAACCATGGCAATAAACCTCTTCCTTACGTTCAGAAGAATTTTGTTCCAGTTGCTGTAGTTAACTATATAAACCTGGTAGTTTGTAATAAGAAATGAGACTCCATATACCAATGTTATATAGGACAAAAATTAAACATCCAATGGCTAATATAAACATGTTGAGAGCTTGAGTCTAGCTTATCTTAAATAAGAAAAAAAAAGACTTGCAATAGTCTTTGAAAAATAGGGCGTGATTTTAAGATGAAAAGCAGATTTTGAAACACTTCGAGGAAGGTGCACAACTGAGATCCCGAATGATTCAAAGATACGAAATTAAATGTATCACTTCGAAGAAGGCAAAAATAAATTTTGTAGCAGTAGCGATGAAAGCCCACAAAAGGTTTCTGATTAGATAAGAGAAGATCTCGTTCTTCCTCTTAAACGTGTTGTGATTGGGATAGAACAAGTTACAGGTGGAGAAGAGATGAACAGAAGAAGAAAATGCCCATTGGCGTGACAAATCACTGGAGCTCAAAGCTAGAATTGCCCTACACAATCAGCTTCCAGTAACCAGCAAGTTTAAAGATGAACTACGGAACACTCTGTCAAAATACTCTTCTGACTCCTTGGATGGACATAACTCTCTCTTTGTTTCTCTCGTCCCTACTCTCTAAATTTCGTTAGGGACTAGTCCAATGAGAGAGAAGAGAGAAACTTATATAATGTCAGTCCAGTAACCATCTAGTATACGAAATATTCAGAACGTGTTAATGCAGATCCATGAAAGGAGGAACCATTTTTTTGAACATTTCGTAACTGTTCAGATCATGAACAGACACGATATTGCTAATAAGCACGTGCTACAACAATTTGTGCCAACTGCGCCCGTACGTACTCACACACCCGTGCACAATACGCATAGCGCTTACTGCAAACAAACTGTCTGCATGAACTGGCAATACGAACGGGCCACGATCAGCAGTGCAGAGGCTCACGCAACAAGTACAACTAAAGTGCAATATGGACCTAGCGACCATGCTGACGTACTAAGTACAAAGTGTGCCAACAAAATACCATATTATGCCTCATGAGCCCGAGTTCGAGTCCGATTCCGAGTCCGAGTCCGAGTCCGAGTCACTAAGCTCCTAAGGGGCTTAGCTCCTAAGAAATTAATTCCAAGGACATGAAAAAAGCATTAATGCTTTAATATGGAGACGTATCCTTACCTCCTAAAAAAATCACCTATGGTTCCCACCTTAGGAACACCACCCCATGTGCATACCTCAATACCACACCTTATATTATATTGAGATACATAACTTAGGGCATTTCCAATGTGATACTAAAGAGCTAGGCAAGAAATGAGAGCAAGCTCTCTATATGTCAAGGAAAAGATCCAATAATCCCCTATATATCTCAATCTATGGGTTTAAGTGTTTCCCATATTAACTGTCCATCACGCATTAGGATAGATGTCGTTGACGACTTGAATCTTCCCGCATGGGTCAAACAAAAGTATAATACAAGAATGGACTAAGGCTTGAATTCTGCACCATAGCTGCAATTCTTTCTACTCACGCATTATAGTCACATGTGCTTCTGGTTGCACATTAAAGGCCCTATGCCAGCCTGGTTTCGGTGTACATATTTTAGGCATCTACCAGTGTTACCTTCAAGAGACGGTATGCTATCTCTGTTCACACACACTCTAGGTGAGTTCTTTATAAAGAGACATGGTATGAAGCCTTGCGCTTCCTTGCGGTGCTACGCCGCTATGTCTTGGCTTAAAGCAGAGGCATTACCCCTACCTGGTTACCTCATCGTTGTGTCATACTACTGTAGCATGAGGTCACAAGTCTCTCTGTAGTGCCAAACTATCTAGCATGAAGCCTTGCGCTTCCTTGCGGTATTACGCCACAATAATATGACTACATAGCCAAGGCTTTAACCCTACCTTGGTACCTATTCGTGCTGTCATGCCATAATAACATGAGGACACTATCCCCATTGAAGTGTTGTCTACAACTCTTTAATTTGATCATACAACATTAGGCTACCTGGCTATATGCGGTGCTACGCCGTTATGACTTGACTCGCAAAGTCGAGGCATTACCCCTACCTAGGAACCTCATGGTGGAGTCACCCCACTGTAGCATGGAGTTGTAACACTTTTTTGTAGTGATGTGCTACTATGATTCCTGTAAAGTACAATAGGCATTCACTCTGCCTGAGAACTTAATAAGCATTTAAGCCATCCTCTCCACAGGGTCTGTTCTCTGCAGAAAACATATAGTAGACAATAATGGTTGTGGGTCCGTATACTTCCATATCCCAGAGGATATGTACCCAATGTTCCTAATATTTTCTCAGTTAGTGGTCCTTCCTTGAATTACACTACGCCAAAATTCGTGTTTTTCGATGGACCAAAGCCATCAAAAGTTGTATTTTTTTGACGGTTTTGATCCGTCAAATGGTCCGTCAAAATTATACTGTAGTTTATTGTAAACGACGATTTTCTACCGTCAATAAGCAGGTAGATTAAATGACAGATTTAGTCTGTCAAACCATAAAAAACTGGCTTGATCTGTCAAGTAACCCGCTAAATTAACTATCCATTCTTGATAGACAACATCCATCAAAGTTCTGTAAAATATTCACCATGAATATGTTTAATTAATTAAACTTGTTTTAGTAAACAAGTACACACTTATTGAATCCAAATGTAATTCAAGAAAATCAATTGAAGCTGCATACAAAATCAAAATGAATATATCCACCAATCATTCAAGAATCAAAATTGATATTAAATATCACTAATTAGTCATCGTCTTTATAGTATCCAAGTACTTGCAATTGTTCTCACACAACATTCAAATATAAAAAATAGAATTTCACAATATTCAAATCCTAACAAACTAATATTCAAAATCCTAATAAACTGAACAGACTCTTTTGGCCAATTGATCAAATCACCGAGCACAATATCTTCAAACTGATGATGATGACTGATGCGTTGTTCTTGGAGGGTCAATATTTATTATTTCTTTGATTATTGCCATTTCTTTAAATGTGATTACATCAATCTCCATAGCTTCATTTTTCTTCTTTAATTAACGAGAAATCTCTTTACTTTTTGCTGAAGCACGAATCTCCATCTTTGAAACACCTCCAACAATTACACTATAGTCTGATAATCAAAGGTCAGTAGAAAAATCATATATAAACAAAGCATGCACCGTACTTGAGAATAATGACAGTAGAAAAATTATATACGTTCCAACAATCAAATGTCAAAAAGAAACATATAGGTTAAAAGTACAAAAAAATACACACTTATTTTTGTTGTCCACGAAGAAATTCCATTACATGTTTTATATCATATATATACCTTTAATGTTTGGAAGGTAGAGAAAGTCATGGTTATTACACCATATCTGATATTCATAGTTATTAAACCATTTTCTTTGGCTAAATAAATCTTATGGTAGCTGTACATACTAACACACGACAACCTAAGATTTCACCTTGGCTAAATATTGCAGGACTACCTATGGACATTAATTAATATGTGCATAGAGAAGCCAACATACCGGCATAAGATAGCTTATATTTGAGCAAACCCTGTACATAACAATAGGGCAGCATGAAATGAATACTAATATGATAAATTTATTGAAGCCAAAATTGTGCTTGCTTGTACACTCTGGTCCAACCTAGAATCCGATCCCTTCGTCAAAAGTTCAAATGTGACTTAATCGATTGGTACACGATAAGGATGGATGGTGTCAATCATCGATTGGTATGACCAAGAAGGAACATATGTACGATGCTTAATAGAATATCTTTGACTATCTAAAACCCGAAAAACAAGTGTGTTGGATAATATCGAATCTCGTAACCCATGCCTCAAGTGAAATAAAACTACAAAAATTGACATGAAGTTTATGATGAGCAAGTTATGATGAATAAATTAGTGTCATCAAAATAGCTACTTTATGAAGGAAATTGCCTTCCAGAATGCAAGTTTCAGTTCCGTGTTCCATGTACTATGTTCCTGTTTGATATGCACTTCATAAGTTTAGCCATTGCACGATATTTCTTTTTCTATTTCTGTTTTGTTCCGCGTACAGGAGCATTCATTCCAGGTAAGATGTAACCAATAATAAAAAAGATCCATTTTCTTTCATTTACGTAGTGCACAAATATGTTAGTCATATTAATCATATATATTAATGCATTCGTTGCTTAGGTCAGAATATATACATCAGTTCAGATTGTTCAATCCACACAAGTCTTCTAAATGTACAATGTGACATATCAAAACTTTTATGTACATTACAAGAAAGCATATAGATCGCTAGACATCGTTTGGTTCAATACCTAGACTCACACACAAATTGGCAGTTATTTTATTCCACATTAACAAACCTCATTAAGAAGATAAATTGTACTAAGAAAATTGACAACATATACCAAAACTATTTTCTGGAAGATCCTCACCCTTCCAAACATAAGCTACGGATACAAGTATGCCCAATTACCTTTAAAGTTTAATCACATATAGAAATTACTGATATCTGATCAATTCCCATATATCAAATTATATGAATATGGATACAAGTCTTTGTCTATGCTCATGCCATCAACTGGTGATGAGTAACTTGACAAATTAAACAGTAAAATTGGAAATATATAAATATGGAAATCAAAAGAAGCTTGAATTGAAACTATGCTTAGACAATTTTAGGACGTCGAACTTTTTCTTCCATTTTCTTGTGCGACTTTGGTTTTTCAGAACAATAATCTACAAAAGGTAAACGTATTTAGTGTCTTCATAAATTGCCTAGGTTCTGGGAAAGGGGTCTAGGAGGGCATACCTAGCAGCTAACCTTCAAGAAAATATGTTCAAATCGCTCGGTGCAAATCCAGATAAATACCCATATTCACCAGGAACCTACCATACTGCTTTCCCTTCTCCTCAAAAGTAAGATATCTCTAAGTAGCTTTAAATTGACAACAAAATTAGCATGTATAGAAGAGTATTGTCTATTATACAAAAAAAATTGTAAGAAACAACAATAAAATAGATTTATCATAACAAATACCTATGAAAGGATAATGGGGTTCCAATTACTAAAATGTGAAAGTAGCATATTGTGCAAATGACTGATATTTGGTACCAATCTTAGTTTTGCTTATGTAAAGCATGCTACTTTACAAACAAGGTGTGAAAATGATCTCTTTGTAATAAAGTAAATAAGTTACTGTAAAACGTACTCCCAAGTGCTTCTCCAACTAGAAATAAACAAATTTGACTAGATAAATATATTAAAAGGGAACTTTATGATATGATAAGATTCAGAATTGGTATTATCCAATAATTTTAACACCCATGTAATGTCAACAGAAGAATTTTCTAAAGGCCTCATGAAATCATCTCTCTAACTCATTAAAAGTTACCTGGCAGTTCATACTTAGAGTGTCTGTAGAACTATTTATCATCAAAATGTACTAATAAAAATATCAAAAATTAATCAATAATCTCCATCTTTTTCTAAATTATCAGCAAATATTGATGCTAATAATGAAGCTTCTCCAACTGCTTCAGTAAAAATAAAAGGATATTTAGGAAATTTAATAGTCTTCCAAACTCTCAACTTGACATAACAAAATATATATAAAAATCGAGTTTCGAGATCTATGAGCTATATAACCAAAATCGATCTAAAAATACAATAGAAGCAAACAAAAAATAATAAGAATAAATTAAACAAGAATAAACAATACCTGAATTCTAATTAGTTCTTCAGTCTTGCATGCTCTAAGCAAAACCTCCTTTCCTATTCAAAATATATATTCAGAGTTTCGTAAACCACGAACAAATAGAACAAATAGTTCAGATTAAAAAATAGAAGAAGAAGAAGAAGAAGCAAAAAAAGAAGAAGAGGAACTTACCTAGGGCTGTGAATTTTCTCTGCCCTAGGCGGTGAAATACCTAAGGTTGTAGCCGGATTCGATCAACGAACAAATAGAACACCCTTTTTTATGAACCATGAAATCCCTAGGTAGAAAAATACGAGAAGAGATAGAAGAAAATAGAGAACCTGTGACTCCTTTCCCGCGCATGAGAGATGAAAATAGAGAACCTAAGAGATAGAAATATGAAAAGAGAGAGAAAAAGGGGCTTTGGCTCCAAGTCCAACCGACAAAATTTTGGAGGAAAAGAAACCCGTCACCCATCTCTTCTGCTTTAAAATTTTAATATATTTTAATAAAAATTGACTGATGTAGTCTGTTGAAACTATGACTACTGTCCAAGTCCGTCAATAATTACAAACCTAAAGAGTCAAAACTTATTGGTTTTGGCGTAGTGGAACCAAAAGCTAGATGACTTGTAGATTTCTCTTTGAACTAATAACATAAAATTTATGGAAGGATTACAATAACACATAACAGAATGCCTTCAAGCCTATTTTACTTGTTGTGTCTTCGACCAGCTTGCGCTTGAGGTCCTTTGTGAACAGATCTGCCAGGTTCTCCTAACTCTGAACATCAATCACTGTAATGACACCTCTTGATGAGATCGTGTACTGCTCTGTGCTTTAGTCATACAGTTCTTTTTTTCTTGTTGAATAGGTCATTCGATGCCACCGCTACAGTCGCCTGGTTACTGCAGTATATAGGTATCGCTGGCTGTTTTCTATTAAAACTCTTTGGGATTGATGTTTTTAATTACAAACAGAACAGAGTACATTGTAGGACTTAGATGTAGTTCTAGGAGTATACTTTTGTTTTTATCTGGGCATTGTGTCGATGGAGCGAGTGGTTATATGTTGACTTTGTTGACGATCTGACGACGATCTTGAACTCTCTGAAGGTTTGGGTTTTCTCTGGATGCCGGAGCGTTATGAGGAGAAGTGGACATTAAGTGTCTCTTCTGGCCTCTATATATGGATATAACAGTCTGTCTGTATATATCTCTCTCTATCTATGTGTGTCCGTCTGTCATAAAGGTGTGATCCTTCTATTTATAGATAGCAGGCTGGCATCTCATGCGCACATATGTCGGATGCATCTGACGTGGGAATGCCATATGGCTGATGCTGGTGGGGGCGCATGGACGATGTGCCCCTTGTTGTAATAGAATCTGTTCGAACTACTTCATTGGACTGCAGAGGAGCTGACACGTGGCAGTTACTGAGATTTGGTTATTGCTGAGATCTTGGGTGGTTAGCACCCATTCTTTGAATAGAACTGAGTCAAAGGATGCGTGGCGTATGCCTGTGGCTCAAAGATCTCAGTTTCGGAGGAGAGTGATCTCTCGGGGTGCGCCTAGGATTGGGAGCATAGAGGCGACTTGGTCCTATGATTTTTAGGCATCATAGACAAGTCTGGGCGTATGGCTATTGAGGCGCATGTAGATCTTCACATTAGGGTGCGCCTAGGATCAGGTGCCGGTGAGGCGACTTAGCCTCATAACTTTTAGGAGTCATGAGCAAGTCCAGGCGCATGGCTTTTGAGGCACGTGCAGAGCTTAGTCTTCTGTTGCTTGAGATCAAAAGTAATTTGAGGGGGGTACGACCACTGGGGTGCATGCCGTCTTTTGGGCGTGTAGTGCCCCATCCTGTAAGTCAATCGGAGGAAATGAAACACCAACGACGTTCGGTCTTAGCCTTGCAACGGCTGCTCGAAGGCTCGCTCGGTCGAGGCGACTCCTCGTCCAGGTGGGGTAGTTTCGGTGAACTTGCCTCATCTTAGCCTTCACATAATAACTCGCATATTTTCAACTTGCACAAGTAGGCTAATATAAAAGCTACGAACGCACATAGCTAAGGGAATAATCCCGATGGGTCGATATATGCTAGAACTTGAAAAGGTCCCACGGCCGTCTAAGAAGTATGTTAAGTGTGCTTTCAAAGTGACACCCGAATCCTTGTCCCGTGGCTTGGGAGAAGGAAGTTGGATTAAATTGCTAAGTTGCCACGACACTCGAATTCGTCTAAGTTATAGTCATCGCCCGCGTGAATGATTGATAAAGCAGACACGGTCCGTTGTCCAAGGCTTGGCATAGCCTTCGCATGTTCCGTGGGTTAAGTCGTATTGCATGGCTTGCGGCTTAAGTCTAGGCACCCAAGAGTTTGGTTGTTCAAGTCGACCCCGTGTATAGCACGTTCCCTCGATGGAAGCTCGTCGTAGCCTTTGCTCGTCGAGTCGTTGCCCGAATAAGTTAGACAAGAGTAATGCTGGTCTATCAAAGCCATTTCTAGTACTGTCCCACTCTATCTGCAGTTGTCAAGTCGCGTGGTCCCTCGAGATCAAGGCTCGTCGTATAACTTATATGACTTGAGCGACAGCGTCGCCTAGAGAATAAGGTCTGTCTAAGGCACGAGCCACGGTCGTCACGATGTAAAGTTAGCCACGGTCTATGGCATTTAAGGAACACATTTGGTTAAAGTTAAGTTGGAAGGCTATGCACTAGTCGTTCCCTGATGTATGAGGCGGTCCCTCGGTTGGGAGTCTCGCGTTCCTATGCACGTTAAGAAGTATGAGGCGGTCCCTCGGTTGGAAGTCTCACGTTTCTATGTACATTAAAAAGTATGAGGCGGTCCCTCGGTTGGGAGTCTCACGATCCCGATACACATTATGTAAAGTGTGGTTCAGAGCATGAGTTGCTAAGTTTAGTTCCAATCGTACCAATAAATTAGGCCATGCATTTATGTTAGTCTAGATGCCTCGTAGGTGCGTGGTCATAGACAACTTGTCGACAAGGGCGATATTTCTTCGAGCGGCAACCCGGGGCCACGGGACCGACTCGGCCTAGGAAGAAACACGGTATAGCCGAGCTGGATAATAGGCAATTGGTAGTTCGGGAATTTGCATCGGGGTTCGCTACCTGCGGTGCAAGGGTCCCGATTGCCAGGCTATGTCTACGATGGCATATCCTGCCAGTGACCTTTCATATAGATAATTGGCATGCTAAGCGGCGAATCCGTATACACGGTGTCGGTCGTAACAAAGGAAGTGTATGCACGGTATGACTTGAGTTATGAAATGTGTGCTCGGTTGCACCGAAAAGTATTATAAGTCCTAAGATTTGGCTATGCGTAAGACACATGCTTCGGCATATGATGTGGCATTGTGCTTGAGTTCTCAACACCGGTTCCACAAGTTGGGTTAGACGTTGCGAGTTAAGTCGAGAAGGGCCGTAGGGCAAGTTTGGTTAAGTTATGTTGAGTTGCTGGGCATGACCTTGAAATGTGAGGCACGACCGCGTCGTCCCAACACAAGTATAGGCAAGACTTAGCGAGGAGGCACTGCCTAAGTGATATTAAAGCACGAGTCGAGTTCATGGCACGACGAAGTCGTTACGTCCCAGAGTATGGCATGAAAGACAAGTATGAGTCAGTGCGTTGACAGTGCAAGCACGAGAAAGGTCTAGAGGCAAGAAAATGGAGTCTATCATGTAGTTACGTCTCTGATTATGACCGTAAGGCAAGTACGACTTGATAGGTTAATTGTTGAGTGGACGTTACTGTTGCAAGCACGGGATGGTCCTTAGACACAAATATGCCAAGGCGTTTGTCATGAATCTGATCCTAAGACAAGACTAGAAAGATAATTGATAAGAAGGAACTATGTTGCACCAAGTAAATCAAATGTGTTGGTTTTGTATGGATGGCGAGGAGCTCACTCCACCAGTACAGTTGAGTACTGACACCCACATAGTTTTCATGTGCAGGCGCATGAAGAAGCTCGTGGTGGGGCTCGCTTGGATGCATCGAGGCATGGAGTTCCTTGGCAATTCGAAGCATGCGGCCGCATGGAGTTAAGACTTATACGGGACATAATGTATGGACGTCGCCCATCCGAAGCTTTTGCTGGCTCAAGCATTATAATCAGAGAGAGAGAGCAGAGTGACTTGTATAATGAGAAAAGTGAGCACGAGAGACTTGTAATCATGGCTTGCGCCTATTGCAATCTGATTGTTCAATATCAATAAAGAGTTCTTTTGAATAACTTGTGTTTGATTCTAAATTTCTGTGTATGTTCAATGTTTCTGCTTGGGACTTTTGTACGACGACCCCGTCGCAGCCGCTGTAATCGGCCGTTATGAAATTTGCCTTGCACGAGCGCAATCTAGGCCCGTACGGCATCATGCCTTAGCAGGA
Organism: Iris pallida; assembly: GCA_029216955.1. Taxonomy (NCBI): domain Eukaryota; kingdom Viridiplantae; phylum Streptophyta; class Magnoliopsida; order Asparagales; family Iridaceae; genus Iris; species Iris pallida. The sequence goes on from JANAVB010008539.1 coordinate 22,194, forward strand.
TGATTGCTTCTACGGGAGTGGGGCATGACATAATGGTATCAGAGCACGGCTTTACGTCCATGGGCTACCGATTGAATTCTTTAACTCCGATGTTTCCGCGAACTCTGAAGTGTTGCTTACATAAAGTTGTTATCGTTGGTGCGCTCTCTCTCAATTGTCCCACGGGATGTCCTTACAATAAGTCTAAATATTTTCAAAAGCTCGTACAAGCGTTCAATCGAACGCATCAGTAGGCTATTGCCGGACGCATCGGTAGGCCTTTGTGCCGAACGATGTCAAACATGACTTGGTAGAAAACGTATGCTAAATTTAGCAAAGTCGCACGTGTGTCTGAATAGTCCTACGTTGACCTTAGCAAGTGAGCATGCAATCTTGAATAAAGTCTGCACGGGATAGCTATCTACACACGGCCTTTTGGCTAAGTTGTGTCGCTTGTCGTGCACCTTGACCTTCTGGTGCAAACGAGTCACAAACAATATTAAGTATCGCTCGGTCAGGAATGGAGATACACTTGGAGTGTATATCGATAGGAACGCTATCGGACTAACGCTTAGGCGTATACGGAAGATTGGTTTAGATTTTGAAAATAGTGCGAACGACTTAGTACATCGATACGACGTGAGCGGTTATACTATAGATTTGTCGAACGAATCCGATAGATGTTTTAGCGAGTGATACAAATGTGATTGTAGACTAGATAGGATGGCTCGAATTCGAGTGGTGTATGGTTTGTCTTGGAAATCATTCGAGCGAAAGTTGAGGATTACGAGTAACAACGAGTATGTCGGCGAGGCGATGCGATCGCGTAGAGCCTTAGAACGTGTCACACTTAGTTGGTCATGACTTCGAATGTCCCAAACAAGATGTCGTTTGGACAACTTGTGAATGGGTAACGCGAGTTAGGAAAATGTTATTGAATCAAGGTTTAGAACGGTAAATAAAAATAAAGGCCTTGATCGAGGATGTCTAGAGGATCGTACATGTGATTTTGGATTTGATCGAATGGAATCGTGGTATATCCAAATCGGACAATAGCATCCTTTGTATGAATCGGAGTTCGTTGCAAAGGAAGATTGTCAGGTTACGTACACCATCGATGGTATTGAGGCATATCAAGGATCGATGTGCGATAAATCGGGGGTACTTTGATTCGAGGAACGATGAATGTATAAAATGTTATTGTCCCGATGGATGCTATACTTGGGATATTGAAATACGTCAAGGAAAAGATAGACGTGGATCAAGGATTTTCTAGTTGAACGAATGACGAACGGACTATCGAACTGAGATCTTGGCTTGGATGAAAATGAAATGTTTGGATTACTTCGCCGATAACCACAATATTGACATTCTTGTATTATGCGAGCTCAACTCCAGCCTTGCACATACGTCATGCCGATTAGGGCGATCACTCCGCATGGGTGCTGGTATGGTGATTCATACAGCGGGGGATCGAACTTGCATGGCATGGCAATTTATATGTTTCGACTTGTGGTTTGACGCGAAGGTGGACTCGAGAATGACCCAGCGTGCTTGACGATTAACTTGAGGATTGAGTAGGTCCAATCCGTATCGAGAATGAATTAGTCTAGACTCAAGCAAGAGTTATGCCCGATGAGAATGATTATTCTGCGAAAGCGTTACATGGTGATTTATGAACCACCATGGATGATCGGACTAGTGTGAGATTAGGGTACAACATATTGTCGAGCTAGACGACCTCGTGATCGAATACATGAATTGGTTAGAATTGGTGATTGAACAGATTTGGATTCTGCGTAACGAACGCCTTGATGCGAATTAGGTGATCGTGCTCGATGTTTAGAAATCTGAGTGACGCGAGCTTGGGTAGAAAATCTCGTACTACCGACTTTGGTTTGACCCTAGGATTGGGGTCAGTATTGGCATTATTGTTGGGGAACTATGATTCCAATCTAACATTGACTTAGCCTTGAGAAATGGCCTAGCAGTTAGGCGAGATACCCCTGTTTCAAGAATTAGCAATCGAAAGATTGATCTTGATGAATGGTATGGATGGATAATCTGAATCACGAATAGGAATACCCCTTACGAGATTTGGCTGACATGCATATATTTCAGGGACGCCTGAATATGTACACGATGTGACTCGAGTGAGAATGACAAATTCCCTATCATGCGGCTTTGCTGAATGTATGTATTTTAGGGACGCTTGGAATACATGCA
>JANAVB010008540.1:0-57751 GCA_029216955.1 Iris pallida
AAAAATTTTAAATACCATGATTCTAGAGGTATGTGCCTTAGTCGAGGACTCTGTGATTATCGTAGCCTTGCTCGCTAGCATGACGAAGGTTCTGAGTATCATGATTTTGGACAGACGCATATGATTATCTGACGGTATGTTTGAGACTTTGTTTGTGGGATGTTTGACCTAGAAGGCCTGCTACCATCTTAATTCGAGGACAAATTTTTATAAGGTGGGTAGGATTGTAACACCCAGTTTTCCAGATGAGGGTAATTTTGAAATTTTATATTTAATTTATTTAATTTTTTAATTTATTTAATTATGGTATTTAAATTTTAATAATTTTTTGGTGATTTTTAATAATTTTTAAAACTATTTAAATCATGACTTATGATTTGGTGTTATGTATGATGAAAGTAGAGACTGCCTACCCTAGAGCCTAGCCATGATTAGGGTATTTAGACATTTTTGGGGTTATTTGATTTTATTATAATTTATTTGAATTTATAGGAATTGAATTTATTTTTGAATTGTTTGGATGAGGGTTGACTAGTGTTGACTAGGAGACTAACCTGACTAACCTAGATTAAGACCACTTGGTTAGGTTAAGTAAACTTGGTTAGACCTAATTTAGTGAGGTTTAAGTCATTAGAACTTGTTTGGAGAGTTTTGGAGTTGATTAGGCTAAAATGGCTTATGACTTCATAAGTCATGATTAATGACTTGAGACTTAAAGCCCATAGGCCCCACCATGTAGCCAAACCCTAACCCTAATCAGCCCATGGCAGCCAACATAGGGTTTCCCACCCTATTTAATGCCTCTCAATGTTAGGGCTAGCCTCCCTTAGGTTTTCTTGCCAAGTTTTAGAAAGAGGTATTCCCATCTTCAATAAATCCTAGTAAATTCATTTTATTCCTTTTTAACCCAAACAAATTGCATTGAGTCCTAAATTTCCTCCACTTTCTGTTGATACCAAGTGTTCTTAGCTTTGGAGCCCATTGGAGGAATTTGGCCATCAAGAGGAGCACTCTTTGTGGAGCTTTTTGGGAGCTTTGATCATAGGTATATTCAAATCCACATAGAACTCTGTTATTTTTGCATCATTAGGAAGCCTAGGTGTCCCTAGCAGTAGGTATTGGATTGTGTCGTTTGTGTCCGTTTCGTGTCCGTATCGGACGTGTCTATGTGTAGTGTAGGTGTTTGATGAAATGCCACACTCGTGTTTTTATTATTTTTAAAATGTGTTTGAATGAATTTGTAGTGCTAGGTGTAGTATTTCATTTCGTATCTTTGACCTATGATTTTCGTGCTGTGTCGTATCCACAGGGATACGAACTTGCTGTTCTGGACAGCGTGCAGCGTCCTGCATCACGGGGTCCATTTTTTTGGACACAGGACACGTCGTGTCCTCAAATTTTTGGAGAAACTTGGGGCAATGTCTGCCACCAAGCTCCCAAAGTTTAGGAGCTTTGTGGGCTGTGCACTAAGAAATCGGGGCCGCACTGGCCGTGCGCTGTCGCGCACGGGCGGCTAAGCACGCACAGACACGCGCAACTCGCGGTCTTGTGTCCACAGTAGACACCACGTGGATACCTCACAGGGTGTCTAACGTGTATCCTGACACGTGGTCTATACGTGGACATGACCACGTGGTCACACGTGTCGTGTGCTGTGTCACGACGACTCGAAACCCCTGCACGAGGGTCATTACACTGTGTGCACACCACATGTTTGTTTTGATTTTGGACAGTTCGTGTCCATTTGGTTGGACACGAAAGGACTCTATGACACGTGTACTGTGTGTCTTGTTTTACCAACTCACTAATTGATTTATGGATAGTAGGTTCGAATTCATGTTAATCTCAAAAATCTGATACACACTGACACCACCTCACTGTTAGTTTTCCTTGGGTTTTAAACTGCATTTTTCTTGGTTTAATGCTGATTTAATGTTTAGTTCAGACCCACCTACATATGTAGTAAGTGATGAGTAGTTTAGATTGCAATTTTGATGGTTATTTGATTTCGAAACCATGAATTTCCCTAAAAACCTGATACTTGACTGATAATTGGTGAATGTGTATTTCCAAATTTCGATTTCATATTCTTTCCTGCCTTGTGATATTAACTGTTAATTTGGCTCACCCACATAATTGTTAACTAATAAGTAGTTGTTGGACTAGTTTTGATTTTGTTTTGCAATGGGGTTGTGATTTTGGAGTTGGTTTGGTTTTCCTGTCAATTTAGGAAGACTGAAACCTATATATTTTGGGTTGGGTTCCTCTTACACACACACTGTGAATCCCAGTTTTATTCCTCACTTTATCCCCTCCTTGTACACACATTTAGTTCAATGTTAGTTTTAATCATGAAAAGATTTGTTTGGGGAATTAGTTTCATGAAAACAGTTTTGCAATGTCCTGAGAATGTGTAAACCTGAGAATTCCTTCTCTTAACTGAGGATGGGATTTTTCTGAGATTTTCATTATATGATTCGACTGTTGAGTGTTAAATTGTGCTATAGATTCACCTAAATACATCTAGGGATTAGCTAACATGTTAAGGTTGTTCATGGCATATGAAATGCCTAATTACTGATACTGCAAGTATCAGTGAACTTAATCACTGTTTCACTATTAGATTTACATTATAATGATTAATATCATATGTTTAGCTATGGTTTGTTGATGTACATTTAGATATCATGATTAGGATTCATCTTGGTGTTTAGTTGGTCAGTGTATTGAGTTCACACTGGTTGACACTTTCCAGTTTTCCTAAAAATAAAGTTTAAGTTAATCCCTATTTAACCACTGTTCCTCCAGCTGAATTAAAATAGATTTTAGCATGTAAATTAGTGTGGGTTCATTACAGTTGTGTATTGATGACAGGTTAGGATGGATTGGTTGTATCATGAAATGATTCTTTCTATTTAATGGTTCATTTGGTTTTAAACCAGAGATTTGACCTTCTAATTTTGAAACTGTTCTCATTCCTGAGAACTCACACACACATAGCTTTCACTCACACTCTCATGTGTCACCACACTCTCACATTCCTTGAACACTAAGACACTGAGAGCACACTGTTTTGGTTTCAGTACACTGTCACTTGAGTCTACCTGGGAACAAAATCACATACCCACACAAAAGGCATTGACTGTCACATATAGGACATTGTCCCAAACCTGGGAATTGGTTCCTGAACTTGAGATGTTGGTTTAACATTGATTTCCAGTATGAAACCTGTGCACCCTCTCCAATTCCCTGTCACACTAAATCACACACTGTTTTGTAAACCTTAGTCACAAGTATAACACATGTGTACCCAATCCTGAACTGACAGTGCACACTTATTCCTAGCTGTTAACACACAACTGAGGCATTATCATTGTTAAACGTGAGATACATTCCTGTACATAGAACACCTACACACATACTACACTCCCTGCTGTACACATGCTACTATGTTAACACACACACACACACACACATGGCACTCTCTATATGTACATGTATGTTAATAGCATATTACATATATAATGTAATATATGCATAATATGGCCTATAAGTGCATGTGTGTTATTATATTAAATTAGATAAATATTCAATGTATACAATATGTGTGAATATGTGATATGGCCTATGGCACATAGCCTATGGGATGTACCCTATGTGATACAGCCTATGTATATGGCTTGAATGCCAGTATAGGTGTGTTGTTGGCTTGTATAGCCTAGATGTGGTGTGTGCTTGCTAGAATAGGCTGGTTAGGCTTAGTGAGACTTGTTTGGCTTAGGCTTGACCTAGTTTGACTAGTATAGTTAACTGGAGTTGACCAAGTGTTGACTTTAGTCTAGTTTGACATAGACAGCATGCAGACGCATTATAGATTACTATTATCATCCCCTATATACATCTTGACTTGTGTTGCTCTAACTAGGAGCCAGGTACCTCATCTCGGACAGTACATTTTTACAGCTATTCAGATACCAGGCGAGTACATTCTCTGATCATTTCATAACTTGCTTAGAATTATATTCCTGCTCTAGTTTACCTTATTTGATGCTGTCACGACATTATCACGGATTGGTACAATATGGATCCTTGCTTGAGATGTTATCCCCCTCGGGAGCATCGGATACATTGTGTCATGTGTTTCATGTACATCGTGTATTCCTCGCTCTCATGTTATCCATGTTTGTCATGTACTTCATGCTCGTTCGTGCTTGCTTGTGTACTCTCATGTGCTATCATGATCGGTCGTGTTTCCCATGAATCTCATGTATAACCTATACTTCATGTGCACCCTTCGTGGGCCTTCGTGTGGAATTCATGTGCACTCAGTTCTCTGAGCCTCGTGAATACTTCATGTATACCCATCTATGGGCTTCATGTGAAAATCATGTGCGTAACATAACCTGTCTGGATCTTTGTGTATTGATTGGGGCTTGGGGGAGTATAAATAGTCATGTGAACAATTCCAAAGTAGAATAGCCATGTACACCTCTTTAGTATAGCCATGTGCAAATCAAGCCGTTCACATGTCGACTTTGTACTCTGAATCACTAGTCACTGGTAGCTCTCTACTTATAGTAGATATTTCTATTACAGTTCTCTTTCTGTTTACATCATGTATCTTCTTTCAGTTTCATGTATCGTACTCTCTTGTACGTTTATATTTTCTAACCTGTTATGATCTGCGTGAGATGTATTGTGCTCGCCCGTCCTGACTGGACCTGTTGAAAATTTTACAGAGGATGATGAGGAACCCTGTACCCCTTACCTTGGAGCTTGCCTAGATAACACTCGCGACCTGGACCCCTGGGGAGGTTCAGGCAGCTGCAGAGGGTGGCACCCTTGCATAGCGTAGTTAGCTTAGTCTGTTCTCTTTCATGTTTAGTTGTTGTCGTATTTCCAGAGTTGTATATTTTAGAGATATTGAGACTAGTAGATGTTGAGACTTGTATTTCATTTCTGTTGTACCTCAGTTGAGGATTTCTTATCTATTTCATCGTGCTACATTCTACCTTAGATTGTGATTGAGTTGTACCTCTGTGTTGGCCTCCTTATGGAGAGTATTCATATGATGTTATTTATAGTTCATGACCTAGAACCGCGTTCTACCGCCGACTCTGCAGCGTAGGCTGGGCGCTGTTACGTACTCGTACCCTCATGGGGTGCGGGTCGTGATACGAGACCACACAGATCCTCAGCCATATCATCAGAAACCCAGCCAGGATGGCCTTATTGGACAAGAATTGGGTATCTTGATAGAAATAACTGAAGGTGTCAGTCTGGCTTCCGAATCTGTCACCGAAAGCTTTGGTCCTCTTGGCGCTTTGCACCTGGGCGACCACCCCGTCTTGAGTCTGAGGACTCCTAGGGGCAACCCGGCTCGAGGCCTGCAGGTTGAACAGATAAGTGATCCAATCCTTGGTATGGGGAAAGTTCCCTTCGAAGCTTTCATCCCACTTCTTCGACATTTGCTGACAAGTGCTATGATGACATAGCACTTCCCGGTAAACGACAAGGAACCCGGGGAACCGCTGCTCCTAGTCCCCAAACTCCTCATTTGTGGAAGTCTACTCCTCGTAAACTTTGTCTCCCAAGGGCAATTTGGAGACATCATGCAGCTCATGGAGAGCGAGCCCCATCTCCCCAACAAGTGTAAAAGGGTCCCTATACGACGGTTGTATATCTCGAGGAGTGCTATGAACAGCCTTGGGTTCACAGGAAGACCGTAGAAGGTGCCCCTTATGGCATAGTAGAGGCCGAGCTACTGTAAAGTATCTCGATACACCGTCAGAATCCAGGATGTCAAGTTGACCCATGGAGGGGAATGATGCATCCAATTCAGCAGCGATAGTCTGCCCGTGGAGTATGACCCTTTGCGAGTGTCACGCTCCAGAACCAGAATACTGGTGAGCGGGGTCGTATATAGCCAGCTACGTATATTGAAGTGCAACCCACCTCGCTATACGGTCACGGCTGTCTAGATACATGAGGGTTTAACTACAAGCCAACAGTCTCTTATGGTCATGAACAAGCCTAGTGTCTCAATCACAAGCAAGTAAGTAAGTGTTACAAGATGTAAGATCACCAAATATACAATGGTAAGGCGTCCCAAACATTACATATCCAGCTGATCATGAAGCTAGTCATTACAAAATGTCAGGACTAGCAAGAGTTTAGTCATACATGATCAACCCTAGGATCCGTCAATCATGTTACAGCCCGTAGGCAGACAGTAAATAAAGGTACAACCGAGCTAACACGGGCTCGTCGGCTAAACGCCTCAAAAGAATAATTTTTACAATAAAGTGGGAGGACAAAAAGAAACCCACTCGTTGCCATGGTTACGCCTAGTGGTCACCATCTGGCTGGAAAACAGGTAGATCCTCTAGTGCTGCTCCGATATCTGGCCATACAAAACCAGCTGGGTCAGACCCCAGAAAAAGCAAGTGCCACAAAGGAGGCTTCACTTAGGAACTAAAACTAGCATATCACAAATAAATAGTAAAGGTAATAAAAAGATACTGATAATAACTGAGATAATAATATATTGAGCACGGAGAAACCATTCAAGTAGCCAGATTGCAACCCTTAAACCAAACAAGGACCGGGGTTGCAATCCTTCGCTTGAATAGAAGCCCGTCTCAATTACTATTGATAAGGTAACAAGACAATAAACGAAGAGAGGACACAGAACTGCTCCGGGAGCCAGGTTACAACCCTTAAACCAAACAAGGACCGGGGTTGTAACCCTTCGTCTGAACAGAACTGGACCCCTGATCTTTATTGTTAAGGCCAGTATAAATAATTATGGTATTGAAGTAAGGTAAAACATGACGAGCATGATAGGGGTTGCAATAAGACAATAACAAGAAGAGAGGACAAGAGAGGACACAGAACTGCTCCGGGAGCCAGGTTGCAACCCTTAAACCAAACAAGGACCGGGATTGCAACCCTTCGCCTGAACAGAACTGGGCCCCTGATCGTTATTGTCAAGACAAGCACAATAAGCAGGACGATATATGATAAGGTAACCATGGAACTATTCAGATAGCCAAGTTAACCCTTAAACCAAACAAGGACCGAGGTTGTAACCCTTCATCTGAACAGAACTTGGTATCCCATCATTTATCGATACAAGAAATCATGTCATGTTACAATCTTGTACATGATCAGGATAAGACTAAGCTGGAATAATCTCCATCCAATCAATCACGGCCAATCAAGAGTACGGCTTGATACTTTTAACTAACTAGGGTTATCACAGGCCTAATTACTAGCAAGATGCAATGAGATTATCCCAATAGCCACAAGCCCCGCAGACCATCCAGTTATCCAGGTCGAATATCCGTTTATGAAGAATGCAACACGTAACTGTGTGCTGGAAATGTGCCCTACTCGTCGGTAGGCTACAAGTCCACTGAATGCGCCCAGATAACGGGATTTCCTGTAGCTGGAATATCTCATGACTACTGAATCATTCTAGTTAATTAGCCTTAGTCAATTTCAGTAGGTACCCCTGACCGTGGTACTCAGGGGTCCCCATCCTAGACATGATGCAAGACAGTACCAGTTTATTTGTACAAACATAATCGTCCACGGTGTCCAGGTCTTTCATACTTGTCATGTCAGGCTAGCTGTCATAACAGCATGTTGAGATATATCGTGTCAGTTTACTTGTCAAGAGTGCGCCACAGCGGGCCAATATCGTGTTCTATTCTTACATTATCATGAATGAGAAAAACTTGCATAAAATAACTAGTGACATATTCTTGAAGCCAAGGAAAAGATCTACAACTTTCATGTTTTGAGTTTTTCGAGATTCTAGCTACAAATCAACTTAAAGAGGCAAAAACAACAAAATAGAGCAATTCCGGCGCATGGGATTCCTGCACAATCGGCGCATGGGATTCCTGCACAAATCGGCGCATGGAATTCCTGCACAAATCGGCGCATGGGATTCCTGCACAATATCGGCGCATGGGATTCCTGCGCGATCGGCGTATGGGATTCCTGCACAAATCGGCACATGGGATTCCTGCACAAATCGGCGCATGGGATTCCTACGCAATATCGGCGCATGGGATTTCAAACTCACGTTGCGTCTTCAGTACATGCGCGTAAGGAACCTACGCGCATGACACGCTCGGAGTCAAAGAATGCGTTGCCGGGACTTCACGGCGCATGGCCTCCCGGGCGCATGGGGTTCCAGGCGCATGGGGTTCATCGTCCCCAAACAGCAAGTTCAGCCATGAAAGTTCTGAAAACTTATAATGGCCATAACTTCCTCATCCGAAGTCGAAATCAAGCGAAACAAAAGCTAAAACTGAATGAAATTGAATTCTCTACAACATAGAACTATTAGTTTTTGGAAATACCAAGTTTTTAGAGATCAAAACCAAAAAACTAAACAAGAAGGAACTTAAAACTTAGATCTACAAAAATATAACCATCAAAACCGAAAACTTCCAGTTCTAAAGAGGCTTAGAATCTAGTAAGGAAGAGAATGGAACAATAAAATATAAAATCCATCATGAAGCAAGTTTGCACTTGCCTAAGCTCTCTCTCTTCCTGGTAGGTGGAAGAGTAAATGTGGAGAAGAAGAAGAATAATTAAGAGAGAGAATGAAGGAATGGGTTAATAAAGGATGATGGGGGTGGTAGGTAGGGGTCTCCCCTTGGTTCATGATGAACCAAGCAACCCAACCCGAACCAAGCCAACCCAAACTAAATCGAGCCAAGCCAAGAGATATGTAATACAAGATGAAATACACGTATTCCAAGATACATAATACGAACTACAGGCATTACAGCGAGCAATCTGATTCAAGAAGGTGTTAGCTTCAGAGAATCAGCTATTGGGCCTCATCTCATTTATGAAACTGTCGGGGACTAGTCCGACAACAAAATAACTGATTGACTCCTTGGTCGCGACCACCGACCGCGCTCGTCTATATAATAGATATTGCCTATGAAGACTCCCTGCTAGTCCTGAGTTATGGGATCCGTCATTCATCTCTCGATAGCACCATGTTAAAACCTGATAGGGGAAATGGCATTCCATCTGAGGAAGGTGAACCGCTAATCCGTTGGAAGAAAAGTTCCAGCTCTCAGATATCTCCAGTATGCTTGGGTTCGAGACAGTTAGAGCGTCTCCTAATAAGAACGCATGCTTCAGATGAGTGTCCCCAGTCTCCCGGAATTCATCATGCCGAGTAGGTAGAAGAATGATTGGCCCCTGATCTCCTTTAACCTGGCCTCAGGTTGATCTCGGGTAATCTGAGTCGACACGCGTTTGACTATATGGTCAAATCTCACACCCAAAGCAAACTGAGCGTACCTTATCAAGAGCTCCCTCGATGGAGCTGTAGGCAAGTTCATTACAAGGGTCAGAAGAAATATAGTTAGAGGAAAACAAAGTTCATTCTTCAGCTGTGCGGCCTAGTCAAACAGAACCTATATGGCCTAGTTGAAAGGAGCACATGCGGCTCAAATCAAATAAGGCATATGTGGCCCAGTCAGGCAGAGTTTATGCGATCCAGTTGTGAGGGGTGCGTATGCGGCTTACAAATATGAGATGCATATGCGGCCTAGTCAGGTGGAGCTTATACGGTTCAGTTATGTGACGTGCATGCAGCTCAGTCATGAGGCACTTATGCGGTTCAGTTATGTAATGCTCATGCGGCTCGATCATGAGGCACTTATGCGGTTCAGTTATGTAATGCTCATACGGCTCGGTCATGAGGCATCTATGTGGTTCAGTTATGTGGCACTTATGTGGCTCTGTCATGAGGCATCCATACGTTCAGTGACGCTTATCTGGCTCAGTCCATGTGGCCCCATCACACAGAACACATGCGGTCCAGTGAGATAGGACACGTACCGATTATGCGAAAGCACAGAGGTGATACATGATAGGCATGTGCATAAAGCATGCGACATGGCCATTTAAATTCAAAGTCATCATTCTCCCACCATCCTTACCCTTAATGGGGGTGGCACATTAGGATGAACGAAAGGAGAGTCGCATCTCTCGACGGAGAGGTTGTAATGACCCGCTCCGCCCTAGCGGAACGCCGATTCAAACGGCAAGTGCAACGACCCAAACGAGCCGTCGACCCGAAGAGTTGGCATCGACCAGATGAAGAATCGATACAAGGTTTACATTGGCCCGTCAAGATGAATCCAGACTTAGACTTTCAAAGGTGCACTCGGAGTGTCGCTCGGCTGATGCGAACATCGCTAAGGTGGGTGGCTCCGATGAACCCGTCTTTGCTTAGCCTAGACACGTAATAATACGGACACTATCACTAAAACCGCTAGGCAATAACACCGCGCATGCTAATAAATGACCCAACGCACCTAGCTAAGGGAATAATCCCATCTTGTATGCTTGTTTAGAACATGGAAAAGAACTCGGCAATATAGAAACTCTCGTACCGCGCTCCACGCTCGTGCTAAGGCACAAGCCTACGTTCAAGTCACTTATGCGTTCAAACAATGAAACAATGAATGGTTTACAACAATGAAACGGAAAGACTATCAACATAGTCGTTCCGAGTAGAGTTTAGCAACATTGAAAGACTACCGATGGGTCGCCAAGGTGACTCCCGTACGGGAAGTTGCATAATGTATAAATGAAGAATGAACGAATAAACGAGTGAATGAATGAATCAACAAAAGGATGAATATGAAAATGAATCAATGAACGAATGGACAAGTGAAAGAAAGAAAAGAAGAATGAATAAAAGATAAGAAAGGAAAGAATGGTTAGCGACAGGTGTGACGGGTACGTGCAATGGGGCTCGCTACCTGTGCTGCACGGACGTCAACCTGGTCGATAACGCATTATGGCTAAGGGTTAGCCTATGACGATAAAATACGAAATGGTCGTGGACGGACCCGTGCACGGGTGATACGGATTCCGTGGCATGATCAAAGGGAGAATCGTGGCCGGCCTAGGCGGGATCAAGTCATGGCTTACAGGCTACCTGGGTGCGGACTCGGCCACCCGGAGGACGTAAGTGCAGGAGTATTTCAAGAGACTAACGGGGTGTGTGCCAGTCCTCACCCTACGCTAGTTGAGAAATACCACGCTTGGATGTGTCCAAAATGACTTGTGATGCCAGCGACCGGTGCATATAGATTTAAGTGGGCTTTGGTGGCAATCCACGTACAAGTCCTTGTATTAAAATCAAAGTAGTCTAAGTTAACTGTACAAAGCACCTTCTGATTAGGCTTGAATATAACACACAAAATGATCAAGAGTACTTCGAGCAAACGAGTTAGAAAACGTGCCTACGACGTGCTAGAACCCGAGACAAGGACACGCACTTGATATTGATTGCTTTCATGAACTACGTTAAGTTATTTCATATGAATTGTTGACTAACTTGGTTTATGTAGGACAGGGAAGGCCGGACGGTAAGTATGGGTAAGTCGTGCATGTATTTCCATACGACACTTGAATTTGGCAACACGGGATAGGTTATGACATATGCCATGAAATTAATCCTAAAGCAAGATTAGAAAGACAATGAATGATAGAGATGCACAAAAGTGAATGGAACGTGTTTGGTAATAATAGCATTGTGGGCGAGCTAGCCTCCCCACCAGTGCATAACAATATACTGATAACCCACAGTCTGCTTGCAGGATACAGGAGACGTCGGAAGGTGCGGAGCTTCCATCGAACGTGTTAAGGCGTGGAGCCAACATCCGGGGCCTTGGGACGTTGCAAGAAGCTGAAGCACCTATACAGGACATAATGTATCAGAACATCGCCATGAATATTCCATGTTGTAAGCCACTTGGCACGCCTTTTATGTTTCAGAGAGAGAGCTTGAGCGAATTGTAATATCGGCCTAGCGCCGCTTGTAAACTTCTTGAAAATCAATAAAGAGTTTGAATTCACTTCATTTTTGTGTTCGTTTACTTTCCGCTGCAAATGGGGGCACTCTGTGCGACTCTGTGGCCTAGCTCAAATCGGCCGTTTCTGGACTTGGCCTTGCATGGGCGCAACCTAGGCCCGTGCGGCATCACGCCTTAGCGAGGATGATCGCTCCTACGGGAGCGGGGCGTGACAGATTGGTATCAAAGCACGGCTTTACGTCCTTGGACTTCATTTCGATTCTTTCAGTTTTGAAAGCTCGGTAGGAAACAAAAGAAGTGTACGCTCTCTCTCGTTGTGCCTTGGGATGTTCCTTACAATAAGTCTAAATATTTTCAAAAGCTCGTACAAGTGCTCGGTTGAAGGTATCGATAGACGAAGGCCTTTGTGCCGAACCACGACGTACTTGAGTTGGAAGGAACCGATGCTAAGAGTTAGCAAACACAGTACGTGCTTGAATGAGCTTACGCTGAGCAAACGAGTACACAAGACCAAAGTACAGTTCGAACGGGATGGTTATGCACGCAGCCTTTTGGCTAAGTTGTGCAGAGTATCGCGCACCTAGACCTTCTGGTGCAAACGAGTTGCGAGTGAGATCGATTATCGCTCGAGCAAGAATAAGTGAGCGTGCAAACTCGAATATGGTCCGCACGGGATAGCTATGCACACGGCCTTCTGGTTATGTTGTGCCGCGTGTCGCGTACCTCGATTTTGGTGTAATCGAGTTGCGAGCGATATCAAGTACCGTTCGGTCGAGAACGAAGCTACACTTAGAGTGTATATCGATAGGAACGCTATCGAGTTCACACTTAGGCATGTACGAAAGATTGATTTAGATTTTGAGGATTAGTGCGATGACTTAGTACGTCGAGGCGACGTGAGCGATTACGCTAGAGATTCGTCGAACGAATCTAATGGATGTCTTAGCGCATGACGCGAACGTGATTGAGGACTAGATCGTATGGCTTGAATCGAGTGGTATATGTGATAGGTTCGGAGAAGAATAAGAATGAGTGTCGACGACTAGTCGAGTGGCTCGAACCCTGAGTGGTGTATGGACGTCATAGAAATTGTTCGAGCGAGACTAAAGGATTTACGGATCGTACGAGTATGTCGGCAAGCGATGCGATCGCACAAAGCCTTAGAGCGCGTCACGCTTAGTTGATCGTACTTCGTGTGTCCCGAACGAGATATCGTTCGGACAACTTGTGAATGAGCAACGCGAGTTAGAAAATAATTCGGGACGATGAATAAAAGTGAATGTTATGATCGAGGAAACTTAAAGGATTGCACGTACGATTTCGGATTGATACAAATGAATTTGATGAGTTTGAACAACGATCTTGAAACTAGCTTGAGGAATAGCAGTTGAACTTGATCTTGAATATTAAATAAAATTATGGAATATCCAACTCGGGCAACAGTATCAACGTACGACTCGAAATCGGTTGCAAAGGAAGATCGTCAGGTTACGCATATCGTCGATGGTATTGAGGCGTATCAAAGATCGATATGTGATAACTCGGGGGTACTCTGACTCGGCGAATGACGATCGTACAAATGTTATTGTCCCGTTGGATGCTATACTTGGGATGTTAAAAATGTGTCGAAGAAAAGATAGATTTAGCTCGAGGATTTTCTAGTTGAATGTATGACGGTTAGACTATCGAATTGATTTGGCTTGGATGAAAATATGAATGCTTGGATTTGCTTCGTTGACAACCACAACGTTGGCGTTCTTATCTTATGCGAGCGCAACTCCAGCCTCGCACATGCGCTACGTCGGATTATGGCAATCACTCCGCGTGAGCGCTGATATGGTGATTCATACAGCGGGAGTGATTGAACTTGGATGGTGTGGCAATCTGATTGCTTCGACTTGTGGTTTGACGCGAAGGTGGACTCGAGAATGAATTTGTGTGCTTGAAGAATTGAACTTGAGGATTGAGTAGGTCCAATCCACGTATCGAGAATGGGTTAGTCTAAAACTCAAACAAGAGTTACGCCCCGATGAGAATAATTATTTCGTGGGAGCGTTGCATGGTGATTCATGAACCACCGTGGATAATCGGACTCGCGTGAGATTGGGGCACAATGTATTGTCGAGCTGGATGGCCTCGTGATCGAATACATGAATTGGTTAGAACTGGTGATTGAACGGAATTGAATATGTGCAACGTAAGTCTTGATGCGAATTAGGTGATCATGCTCGATGTTTAGAAATTTGAGTGAAACGAACTTGGGTAGAAACTCCCGTACAAGCGAACAAATGGTTTGACGATAGGATTTGGGGAGAGCGTCGTGCAACGACCTTGCACGACGAGCCACGGACCTAACGTGTAACTATGACCTTGTGAGCTGACCTAGCGGATAGGCAGACGACCCTATGCCGAGTGATTAAACCTGTGCGATGGCATTTACAGTATCGTCTGGATGGACGATAGACTTGGGGAAACAAGACTTAGAGTAGGACGGAGAACTGGGAGTGTGCGTGAACGACGATGAGATTGGCCCCAAACGAAGGGAAAGATAGGGATGGATGATGCACAAGTAAAGTTGGGATAACAAATTGAATCATTAATTGGAAGACGTACTCGGTGATAGTGCGATAATTGATCTTGAATTGGACGGAAATTACTTAGACTTGGTCGACCCCGCTAAGAAAAAATCGTATTGATTTCGTTGACAAGAGCGCTTGAGAAGCGAATCGAATCATCTCGAGGACCGAGATAAACGATATGTGATACACACATGAGTTCGGTTTTAAATCGAAGTTAGCAAAATGATCGGCAAATCGAAACTATCACGAGTAGCTTGTCCGACTTCACTAGTCGCTAAGCTTGGTTGAAATGTACATATTCGGGGGACGCTTTGAATGCGTGCACGATCCAAACTCAGCGATATGATGAACTCGAATGCAGCTGCAAGTGAGCGTTGAGATGTGCATGAACGAATGAGTGAGTTTGTCCCAGCCTACGACTCTCGCATTTGATGAATTTTAACGCACCTCGTACGACCGTTTTAGCCCCATGATACGTCGAAAAAGCAACCAAGTCGAAGAAACACTTGAATTGAATACGTGCCATCAACTCTAAAATGAATGAAAAGTTATCCAATAAAAATCGACCAAACGTATGCGACACGGAACTTGGAAAGGTACCGAGCAAGGTTCGATGACATCGAACGATAGAGCCGTTCGATAGAATTGTCTATAAAACACGATGACACGAGTTAAGGAATGGTAGGATTACATGCACTCAGGAAGTCTCGAGGACAAGACTTGTTTTGAATGGTGTATTATGTAATGACCCGCTCCGCCCTAGCGGAACGCCAATTCAAACGACAAGTGCAACGACTCAAACGAGCCGTCGACCGGAAGAGTTGGCATCAACCAGATGAAGAATCGATGCAAGGCTTACATTGGCCCATCAAGATGAATCCAGACTTAGACTTTCAAAGGCGCACTCGGAGTGTCGCTCGGCCGATGCGAACATCGCTAAGGTGGGTGGCTCCGATGAACCCGTCTTTGCTTAGCCTAGACACATAATAATACGGACACTATCACTGAAATCGCTAGGCGATAACATCGTGCATGCTAATAAATGACCCAACGCACGTAGCTAAGGGAATAATCCCATCTTGTATGCTTGTTTAGAACGTGGAAAAGAACTCAGCAATATAGAAACTCTCGTACCGCGCTCTACGCTCGTGCTAAGGCACAAGCCTACGTTCAAGTCACTTATGCGTTCAAACAATGAAACAATAAATGGTTTACAATAATAAAACGGGAAGACTATCAACATAGTCGTTCCGAGTAGAGTTTAGCAACATTGAAAGACTATGGGACCGATGGGTCGCCAAGGCGACTCCCGCACGGGAAGTTGCATCATGTATAAATGAAGAGTGATGTAGAAGCATGGAAAATACTAAAGAAAATAACTCATGCAGCCAGGAAAGATCCATGCGGCTCAGAGAACTCATGCGGCTCAGGGAATCATGCGGCATAAGGAGCTATGCGGCCCAAGACATTACATGCGGCTCAGAGGACACGTGGCCTGATAGTGCTCCCCTCCGACCCATGCTGCATTAATTGCTATGACGGCTGACCCCTCTGAAAAGTTGACAGCCCTGACACAAAGGCAGGTAATTATGACTCTGTCATAATGATGAATCTCTAGGGAAGAGGAAAGAAATCTCTGACACAAATCCCCCGAGAACCATAAAAATGCCACGTGGCCTTGCCACGTGGGCATTCATATGCGGCTCGCTTCTCATGCGGCTTAGAATAAATCCTATGCGGCTCAGGCCATAGGAGCCTCATGCGGCTCGGGCAATGGACTTCCCATGCGGCTCAGAGTGAATCCATCATATGCGGCTCAGGCCATGAAAGCCTCATGTGGCTCGAGCGAGGACTTCTCATGCAGTTCAAGAGGATCATGTCTATGCGGCCCAGGCGGATATATACCTATGCGGCCCATAAGGATTACTCCTCTGTGGTTAGAGGACTCAAGTGAGGGCCACTGCCCACGCAGCCCTAACACGTGGGCTTGACCATATGCGGCCTACATTCATATGCGGCTCACAATCATATGCGTCTCACTAGTCATGCGGTCCAGATCCCCCCAGCAGCTCCTAGGACACGTGTCCTAAACCTATTAATTCCTCAGATTTGCTGCTATTAAAGATTGGGTCAAATCCCAATAATCTGGGACACATGGCAGAAGAATAGATCTAATTTATTCGCAGATATCAGAAGATCAGTATAAGGAAGATTTATTCCAATCAGCATTAACTGCTCAGGGGATTTGGTGTAATCTACACCTAATGACCCAGATTCATCATAATTAAAACGAATGGCCAAGATGGACCAATCCCCAAGCCGCCGCCATCTCCAAGAGCTAATCATTGGCAACCCTAATGATCACATCCCACTATTATAAATAGCAAGGTGCCATTCCCTTGTAAGATATACAATTTCAGAGAGAAAAATACGTATATACAGAGAGACTCCCCAATAGTCAGAGAAAAGAATACACAGAGAGAAAGAGAAGCCAGAAGAGCAACAGAGGAGCAAGAAGAGCATTTCTTCGTCAACGCCAATCATCTTTTCACAAGGAGCCAAAGCTGCATACCGATCGTCCAAGGAGTAAGGCAGGGCTGCCGTCGCCTTTTCGAGCCTCTATCGTCACCCCCAGAATCTAAAATAAACAATTGTACTTAGATTGTTGTACCTAGGTTTTCGTCCCTAGGCTTTCTTTGTACAAGCGAGTTTGTAACGTGAAGTAAAAGTTCGGTCCTTCGATAATTGTTCTGTTCTTTTATATTTTATGGCAAACACGATGGCGACTCTGCTGGGGACTAACTTCTCCACGGCTGAGGAGTTGGTGACGCAATCGGATGAGCTTGGCTCCATCCAACAAAAGATGGTCACCCGGATCGACCAACAGGCGTTCGAAGAGATGCTCTCCGACAAAAGCACTGGCTCGGTCCAGAAGCGAGCCCGCACAAAGAAGGCCCGTAAGGAGTGGAGACCCCGATCCTTCGTTCCTGCTGAAGCTCTTGCAGAGACACCCTCTGTTGTTCAAGACGGCGAGCAAGATTCCCCTGCGGCCCCACTTCAGATCGTAGACAACTCTGCTGTCCCCAAGTTCGGCAGAAGAAAACACTATGATGCTGGACTTGCAGGGGCAAAGAGGAACTCTATGAGATCCGAGCCGCATAAGGTTATCAGTCGTAGGGAGAAAGCTCATGCGGCTACATCCTTCAGCCGCAGGAAGAAAGCTCATGCGGCTACATCCTCCAGCCGCATGAAGAAAACTCATGTGGCCATATCTGTCAGCCGTATAGCTTATGCGGCTACAGTTGCCAACCACACGAATAAAACTCATGCGGCTGTGGGAGTCAATCGCTTGCAGAAAACCCATACGGCCACCATTGCCAACCGCATGCGGCCAGCCTGTACGGTCGTGGCCCGTTGCCGCACAAAAATAATTCGTCTGACGGCAGAAGGCAACCGCATGCAGACAGCCTGCACGGTACCTAACTCTAGCCGCATAGCGTCCGTTTCACGCTTCTCTCGATCAGTCTTCGACCGTCTCTCATGCGGTCCTGACCCTGATGATTCTCTGGATGATAAGCCAGACTCTGTGGTACCCAACTTAGACTCCTCCTATTACGCACCTACAAGTGCTAAAAGGAGGAAGTCTAGGGCAGCGCGGGCTCACCGGGCCCAGTCAGCTGTTCCAACCTCTGACTATCGGGGCGTCCCGTTGACCATCACACGGGCCTCGGATGGGAAGTTGTATACAACCACTCGAATCCAGCCCCCGGCGGCAAATAGACAGAGTGGTTCCTCTGACCTGCGGGAGGCGATCCTCCACAAACGCAAGGAAAGAGAAGGAGTATCGGCGTGCAAAGAGTCCTCGCTTGGACATCGCTGCACCCAAATTATTGTCAATTGCCGCTGCAACAATACGGCAGTGACGGAAGATCGGTCGTCCGTCTTCCAAAGGCTACAGCACCCGAACTCAGAAGACGAGGCACCTCCTGTTGTCTCCTGCAATTCCGCTCAAAAAGTCCCCGCCGAAGGGAGAAGGAAAAAGACGAGTATCGCCAGTCCCAAGATATCAACCACCACAGCTAAGAAACTATCGTCTAAACGGTTGTCCTCCACTGGTGTATTCCAACACACCCGTTCAAAGACGAAATTTACCGTGAGGGGAAATTCATCATCCACCTCGCTGGGGGTTGAGGGAACTGGGGGTAGCACTCCTCCGAACATCCACAACAATCCAATGTTTCAAGGAGCCGATCCCGGGGAAGCGATTCTCCCATCAGGTACGACAGGCATCGATGTCCCCGAGGACACCCATGATTCTCAAGACGAAGTAAACTCTGAGGCTGGGGGTACTGCTCCCTCCGAGTCCGAACCAGAAGACAATATTCCCACATATCTCGATGACTTTTCGGTACACGGGTACGACTCGGAAGGCACATCCTCCACCGTCCCTTCCATCACTCCTCACGTAAGGACGGTGTTCATGACGGACAGCAATCAAGGAGGTTCCAATGATCGCCAGCGCATCGACAATCTCGAAGCCATATTACTTGCTTTGGTCAAATCTGTAGACGAGATTAAAGCGGCCCTGTCCACTCTACAAGGAGGAATGCCCGGTCAAACAAATACGGGCCCTGCGGTCAATGTGGATTTGAACTCAGCGGCACCAAACCCGGGCAATAATCCTCCCGAAATAACAATTCCTACCGTGACAGATGAGACCCGAGAAGTAAGGAGAGAGGTCCAGGAGCTCCGAGCCATGTTCCATGCCCGAGAGAATGCTCAAGATCTCAGAATACGGCAACCATACCCTGCTGAATAGAGGGATGTTCCATTCCCACCAAGATATAAGCCGTTCAATATCAACCCGTATGATGGCAAAACCTCAACAAGTCGGTACATCACTTACTTCGAGGTCACCACCAACCATCCGCCCCATGATGATGCTATCCTCACACGGTTATTCATTGGGGCGTTGGAAGGAGTCGCCTTCGATTGGTACCGCAATCTACCAGACAACTGCATCCACTCCTTCGCCGGCTTCAAGCGTCTGTTCTTGGAA
Source organism: Iris pallida (assembly GCA_029216955.1). Lineage (NCBI taxonomy): Eukaryota > Viridiplantae > Streptophyta > Magnoliopsida > Asparagales > Iridaceae > Iris > Iris pallida. The sequence continues at coordinate 19,506 of JANAVB010008540.1, forward strand.
CGATTCTACGAAGTAGGACAGGACGTCACTATGTCCACTCTCATGGACGTCGTCCAAGGGGAGAAGGAGTTGACAAGAAACTACATCGAGCGGTTCCGCCAGACCGCCATGAAGCTGCCTTCCAGAAATCCAGATTCCTCTTTGATTAAAATTTGCCAAAAGAGACTGCTTCTAACGATCAGTCTCTGGATGGGCGAAAGTCAATTCAAAGATTGGAAAGCGTTCATCATCAGTGCCACAAGCGCCGAAGAACGACTGAAGAAGGCTCGCCAACTGGGATTGCACATCTCAGAAGGAGAAAATAAGGGCAAGCGTCCCAACAACGATAATGGGGGTAACCCCTCCAACAATTGGGACAGCAAGGGAAAGCAGGCTACGGTGGCTGACACGGCCCAGAAGCCCGAATCACAACCAGTAGACAAACAATGGCCTCAGATCACTTACTCTTTCAAAGACGGCCACGTCAAGCCTATCTTGGACATGCTCATACAAGGAGGTAGAATTCAGCTTCCTCTACCAAGACGGGAGCCACGGCCGGCTGATTTGGAGAACCCAAAGTTCTGCCATTACCACCGTTATATACACCACGCTACGCACGACTGCTACCAACTGAAATGGTACATCCAAAGCCTCATCGATTCGAACGCTCTGGCCATCGACTTCGAAGAAGTAATCGTAGCAGCCAATATGGTGTCCGTACAATTCGGCAGCTTCCCTCTGACGGAGACTCAATACGGGGTAATCCCCGTCCCTCTGGCAACGATGGAGATTACCAATCTTCCACCTCCCCGGGAACAGGCTGCTGGTCTAGTACCTCTCACCACCTCACGAGGGGAGGTCATGTGGGTCCATCCAGACTTGGTGTCAGAAGTAACTCGGCCCACACCATCTCCCACTAACAAAAAGAGTGGAAAAATTAGGACCTGCCACACAATCTCAGCAGACAACGAGGAAGCTACAGCCGTCGTCACGCGGTCCAAAGCGCAATCCCAACCTGTGGTTGACAGCCCAGCTGAAAATCACCAACCTACTACAAATGATGATCCGGGACCGGCTCAGCCTTCGACGACCGACAAGCCTAGGCCGAAGGAGACTCGCTTCGACAAATCCCTCCGAAAGGACGCAACCCAAGGGCTAGAGAGGCCCTATAACTTTGACATCTTAGCACAATTGGCTAACACTCCGGCCAAATTATCACTATACGAACTCCTAAGGCTCTCCAAGGACGTTCGTATTACATTGAGCGAAGCACTCCAAAATGCCGATGCTTATCTGGCTCAATCCAACCTCACCGGGGAGGACTCCCCCGTGGATCTCCAAGACAGCGCCTGCACGGGAGCAATGCCCAACATCGTCTTCACTCCGCAGGACATGCTCATCAAAACCAACCTACATGATCGCCCGCTATACTACACGGGATACATCGGCGACGTGAAGGTAGATCGGATGCACATTGATCCTGGCTCTTCCATAAGCATCATCCCGAAGGGTCTGCTACATCATCTCCGTATCCCAATGCATCGCCTGACACCTACAAGCACCGCCATCAGCGGTTTCAATTCGGGCAGGAGCTACCCTATTGGGAAGATTCGTCTGAAGTGTCAAATTGGCGACCTCTAATCCGAAGTCACCTGCTACGTCATAGATATAGACACTTCTTACAACATCCTCTTGGGACACTCATGGATACACGATTATATGATCGTGCCTTCCACGCTACACCAGTGCTTCAAATACGTCGACAAATACGGCTTCGTGAAGACAGAATTTGCTGATATCGATCCCTTCAAAGGGGTCGAATCTTACTACTCGGACTCCTGCTTATACGAAAAGTCGAAGAGGCACCTTGATGAAGGAAATGAACAAGCTAGTACCGAAACAGCTACGGAATCCGAAGGACCCCTGACGATCCACCTCCAAGCTCGCAAACCGGGCAAGTCCGTACCCCTCACCGCCACTCTGCGGAAGGACGCGATCAGCCTCTCGGCGCAAGAGAAGCAGATGATAATCCGGCTGCCAAGGTCCGGCCAAGTGTCGAGATCCACAATAGGGCCACTGACAATCAGACTGCCGAGAGTTAGTCAACCCCAAACAGGGAAGCTCAATCCCTCCGACAAGCCGCTGACGATACGCCTTCCCAAGAAGGGTCGTCACCTCGACGCAAGGTCTGACACTTCTAGCGAACAAACCACTCCTCGCCCCACGTCGAGTACCAAACTGGAGGTTGCTAGTCTGCCAACAACACCACGCTCAACTCCATCAACTGAACCACTGACAATCAAGCTTCCTAGGTCGTCCTCTCAGTCTTCATTTACGCAGGGGGTAGCCGAAGAGGAACCGGAGCTAGCTAAGTATATGGCTACCCACACCAATGTCCCCTCCGCTGATGATGTAATCCCCCTAGAAAAGATACCTTACTTCATCAATAAAGGGTTATCTTTGAACTACACCGAGCTCGATAAGCTATGTACAATGTATGCTATGGAATACGGTATAGGTGCTCACCTACATACACAGGTGACAAATGTGTACACCGCGATCCAGCTTACTCCAGTAGAAGACGCTTACCGAATATTCGAGTGAGGAGATCATCCGATCATCTTCGGCCGGACGAACAACCCGCATCCCCTCACCATAGAAGAAGTCGACCTCGGGTCAGATGCCGGAAGACTGCCTCTGTATCTCTATAGCCCTCAATCCAAATATCTCATGCAGAAATAGGGGTATGATCTAGAGACGATGCCAGGATTGAACTACGGCACTGGGCGACGATTACCTCTGAAGCCGCCAGTCCCGGCGGGCAAACCACGGAACTACTATAACAAAACTCGATGCGGGTTAGGATATGTAACGCCTACTACGACCCCTGAAAGTTCAGATGAACAATGCGACTGGCAGTCACATTCAACCGGATCACCAACTTTCGACTCAGGTACCAGCATCGGAGATGTATTCAGACAAGTCATGTCAGTCAACATGGCATTCGCCGACACTTACGAGGAAGACGAAGACATCCCCGAAATCCTCGAGCTAGAGCCATGGGCCCAACAATTGGACGCACAATGGAAAAAGTGGTTCGAACTGAGAGAACCTCCTACTGAAGATGAGGTCATACAAGTGGACCTCAGCAGCGAATCTTCTTCAAAACTGATTTTTATCAGTAAAAGCCTAACTGACGAAGAATGGGAGTCGCTGTTAGAACTTGTCAGAGAGTACATTAATGTGTTCGCCTGGAGCTATGAAGACATGCCAGGGTTAAATCCTGACATCGCTCTTCACAAACTCAATATTCGACCAGATGCGAAGCCGGTCAAGCAACAACAGCGACGCTTCCGTCCAGGCATCATGGACGCGATCGAAGCCGAAGTCAACAAACTGATAGCCAGCGGCTTCATTCATGAGGAGCAATATCCCGATTGGGTCGCCAACATAGTACCCGTCCTCAAGAAGAATGGGAAGATTCGAATCTGCATCGACTTCCGCAACCTGAACGAGGCGTATCCCAAAGATGAATTCCCCTTTCCTATTATAGACATCATGATCGACAATACTTGCGGCTTCGAACGTATGTCATTCATGGATGGCTTCTCGGGGTACAACCAAATCAAAATGTCTTCTGACGACAAAAAGCATACATCATTCCGAACACCGATTGGCACGTACTGCTACACAGTCATGCCTTTCGGTTTAAAGAATGCTGGCGCCACATATCAAAGAGCCATGAGCATCACCTTTAGAGACCACTTACGTAAGACGGTGGAGTGTTACGTTGACGATATAGCCGTTAAAAGCCGTAGCAAGGGAGACCATCTGCAGGATCTAAGGACGGTATTCGACCTAATACGAACGCATAATTTGAAGATGAACCCCACGAAGTCCTTTCTGGACGTATCCAGCGGGAAGTTCTTAGGCTTCATCATCACTGCAAAGGGTATCCATGTAGACCCTGAGAAGACAAAAGCAATCATGGAGATGGGTCCCCCGAAAAATCTCCGTGAACTCAGAGGCCTTCAAGGGAGGCTGGCTTACATCAGAAGGTTCATTTCCAACCTCTCCGAGCGATGTCGACCATTCATGCACCTCATGAAGAAAGGAGTCTCATTCGTATGGGACAAGGAATGCCAGCGTGCTTTCGACAGCATTAAAGAATATTTGTCAAATCCTCCGGTCTTGGTAGCCCCAGCCCCTGGAAAACCATTCCTGCTCTATGTACGAGCAATAGAACACTCCCTCGGTGCCCTGTTGGCATAAAACAACGATGCAGGCCACGAACAAGCTATATACTATCTCAGCCGAATGATGGTTGGGCCGGAATACCGATACACCGCTGTAGAGAAGGAATGCCTCGCCTTGCTGTTCGCCATTCAGAAGACACGATACTATGTCACCGGACAAACGATACATGTGATCTCACGGGTCAACCCTTTCAGAGTCCTCATGACCAAACCAGGGGCACTTAGCTCTTGACTCGCTACATGGGCAATATTGCTGTCCCCTTATCATATGATCTTTGTCCCACAAAAGGTAGTCAAAGGACAAGCCCTGGCGAACTTTTTAGCAGCCCACCCAGGCTCGAAATCCTCCAGAATATACGAAGAGATTCCAGACGAGGTCGCCAACTCGCACACAACCTCTCACGAGGCTATATGGTGAATGTTCTTTGACGGTGCTTCAAGGACCGGACCTAAAAGCAATATAGTCATCGGAGTCGGGGTAGTGCTGGTCTCCCCTTCCAGATTGGTGATCAACCGCGCCTATTCCCTCACAGAACCCTGGTCTAACAATGTGGCCGAGTATAACGCTCTGGTCATTGGCCTCCAACTTGCAAGAGAACTGGGGGTAGAATACTTTGAAGCATACGGCGATTCCCAACTAATCGTCAATCAGATCCGGGGTTCGTACGAAGTCCGTCACGAAGACATGATCCCTTATCACCAAATAGCGATCGATATAATCTCGTTATTTGAGGGGTTCTTCATCGAGCACGTCTCCAGACTCCGAAATATTGAAGCCGATGCCCTAGCTGGTCTTGCCGCTTCCTTAACAGTTCCAAATTATGATCGCCAATCAGTGGAAGTGATAGGCCATGAACTGGTTTGTCCCAAAAACAATGTGCAATTCGTGGCAAGTTATTCCGCACAGACGATCGATGACACCCCAGATTGGAGACAACCATTCATCGACTTCGTCGTCTACGACATCCTGCCCGAGAACCCAAAGGAAGCCACTTCCATCAGAAGGCGTTCTCTCAGATTCTTCTACGATACAGAGACGAAGATGCTGTATCGCCGCTCTTACGACGGATTATTACTTCGGTGTCTGTAAAACAGAGAAGCCAAAGAAGCAGTACGAGAAGCTCATAACGGTGTCTACGGGGCCCACCAATCCGGCCCAAAACTACAAGATCGTCTTCGCCGAATGGCTACTATTGGCCCACAATGGTGGCAGATGCGATCGATTATGCTAGAAAGTGCAAAGCTTGCCAAGTCCATGCGGACTTCATTCACCAACCATCCGAATTTCTACATCCGACAGTGGCGTCATGGCCATTCGAAGCATGGGGAATGGATATCATTGGTCCAATCACCCTACCTTCCTTCCGAGGACATCGCTTCATACTTGCGATCACTGATTACTTCTCCAAATGGGCGGAAGCTGTCCCACTCGCAGAAGTCAAGACTTCAAACGTGATCAGCTTCCTTAAGCATCACGTCATCTACCACTTTGGACTGCCCCGAAGGATCATCCATGATAATGGTCCGCAGTTTGCAAGCCACACATTCTATCGATTTTGCGATAAACATCGTATTCAGAATATCGCTTCGACGCCGTACAACCCGGCAGCAAACGGGTTAGCAGAGGCGTTCAACAAAACGATCATCAAACTCCTCAAGAAGTTCGTCTCCTCCAACAAGCACGACTGGAACGAGAAACTCGGCGAATGCTTATGGGCTTATCGCACCACAGTTCGAACAGCCACTGGGAATACGCCATTCTCCCTAGTGTACGGGAGTGAGACAGTTCTCCCATTAGAGACTCAAATACCCTCACTCCGCGTCGCCCTCACTTATCAATTAACGATGAATAACAACTACCGACATCGACTGCAAGAGTTAGAGGCCTTAGATGAAAAGCGTCTCCTAGCTCAGCAAAGGATCGAGCTATACCAAGCACGCATCTCAGGAGCCTTCAACAAGAAGGTCAAAATTAGAACATTCCAAGAGGGTGATCTCGTGCTGGCAGTCCGGAGGCCGATGGTCATGACTCACAAGACCGCCGGTAAGTTCCAGCCAAAGTGGGAAGGCCCATTTGTCATCGAGGCCGTGTTCTCCAATGGTGCTTACCGCCTCGCCAAGCAGAATGGAGACTTGCTCATGTTGCCCGTCAACGGCAAGTTCCTGAAGAAATACTATGTTTAAACAATATACTCCAGATCCTCGAGTTACGTACCTGCTGGTACCACTGAACTCACTCCATAAATTTCCAGATTATTGAGTCATGTATCCGCTGATACCACTGAACTCACCCTCGTAGTTTTTCAGATTCTCGAGTCACGTACCCGCTGGTACCACTGAACTCACTCCATAAATTTCCAGATTATTGAGTCATGTATCCGCTGATACCACTAAACTCACCCTCATAGTTTGCCAGATCATTGAGTCACGTACCCGCTGGTACCGCTGAACTCACACTCACCATTCTCCAGATTCCCGAGTCACGTACCCGCTGGTACCGCTGAGCTCGCACGCATAATATTCCAGATTTTCGAGTCATGTACCCGCATGTACCGCTGAACTCATGCTCTTCTTCCACAAAGATATCCCAAATTTCCAAGTCATGTACCTGCTGGTACCTCTGAACTTACACTTTGATTCCAACATTCATGGATTGTCGAGTTATGTACCCATCGGTACCCCTAAACTTACATCCTGGTCACTCTTTTGAAAGAAAGTCATGTATAACCATACCGCTGAACTTTCTTCCTACAAGAGATTCTCTCTCATGATCTAATACCTGCACTCCCAGTGCACAACAAAGGTAACGGGTCCACAAACTTCCAAGACGGCCATGTCCTCATTACCTCTGAGCCGTTCCACTTTTGCCAAAAACAAATCACCCCCTACGCAGAACTTCCATGTCGTCATTACCTTTGAGTTGTTCTATGTGCCCTCCTTTATTGAGTCCACTCCTGTCATGTCCTCGTTACCTCTGAATGGGAAGGCTCCGTCGAAGAAACCTTCATACTTGCCATGTCCTTATTACCTCTGAGTAAGTACGATGACCCCCTTTCGACCTATTATCTGTACCCACAACCGGAGTACGCCAAGGGTAATAGGTCCACAAATGTCCTCTGTTGACCATCAATATCCTCCGTTGAGTTCACTCCTGCCATGTTCTCATTCCCTCTGAGTAGGAAGACTCTACGTTTAAAAAACCTTCCCACTTGCCATGTCCTCGTCACCTCTGAGCAAGTATGTCGGTTCCCCTTCATCCTATTATCCGTGCCCTAAACCAGGGTACGTCAAGGATAATAGGCCCACAAATATCCTCAGCTAAATTTCTCAGCACAAATCTATCACCTCATCAGGCCCCAGGAGCCCAGCTGCTCTACGGCATTCCTTTTTCTCAATACCAAGAGCACCCATGACCACTTCGCTATGGCTGCTTCAGGTACCCTGATCAAAACTTGTTACCTCTGCCTAAAACCAAGGTACGCCATGGGTAACAGGTCCACAAATATATCTCCTATACGGGGGTAAACATTACCACAATATCACAAGCACAACAAGCAATACAAATGAAGGGTAGAATTAAAAGTACTCTTTATTTGAAGGAAGAAAAAAGCATTACATGTTTCGGGATCATGTCCCCTCCAGAAAGAAAGAAAACAGAAACAAAACAAGAAGAAAAAGACGACTACATTTCTGCATTGCACAACTCCAAAAGATGATTTTTTACTAAGGCAGTCCCCCGATCAAGCCTCTGCTTAGCTCGACGCTCGGCTTCTTGGGATAACTGCTCTGTATCATTCAGAAGAGTATATGCCTGCCAGTTGTCCTCCATCTTCTTGAGGGCAAGCTCTAGATTAGCAGAAGCCCTACTGTACTTATCAGCCTCCTGGATAGCAGTCTCTTTCTCAAAACGAGTGGTCTCAAGCTCTGACTCGAGGAAAGCCAGTTTTCTCTGGAGTTCAAGGATATGTTCCCGGGTATCGGCTACCCCGCGGGAAGCATCCACTTCCCGAGTTGAACAATCTTCAGTCCGACGGCTCCACTGGTCGTGCAATCGAGTCAGATCCCGACGGTCCTTCAATATAGCCGGTTTAAGCGATTCTCGGATAGCCATCACCTTCTCCACCGCAGTAATGAGAAAGTTGCATTCTTGATTTATGGCCGCAGGTAAATCAGTCTGTTGCAACAACCGAAACTGAGCCACGAGATAATCAGCTTCTAATAGCTTCGACTCCAAAAGCGCAGCCAATTTTCCTCCTCCAGGGAGTGTCTTAAGGATGGCAATCTGGCCTCCGGCGCATCGACGGGCCAGAGTAAAAGGAGTCCCCCTTTCCACTGCTGCCTCGACCCCTCTCTTCAAATGACGGTGAAAGCTGGCAACCACATCCTGTAACGCGTCATCCAAGACCTCCGTAGAGGACGGCGTCAGAAGGAGAGTGGCAGACGGTACCGGAGGAGCAGCTTCAGAAGTTACTGCACCCGCCACCAAGGAAGCAAATTCCGTACGGAAGGATGCTTGGATGGCGGCTAACTCCTCTTCCGTCGCCCGAAGAGCCTGGATGCTCGGCAGAGAAGAAAGGTTGACCCCCGAAACTACAGTCGCAGAGGAGGACATAGGGGGCATCGCCTCTTGTTCCGGTTGCTCTGCTACCCGGGACCCCGAGCTCGACCCAGACAAGGGCCCCTCGACACAGAGAGGCTCTGTCAGGCCCTCTCCGGTAGGATGCAATCTAGCAACATCAATCACTGGCAACGAAGGGTTGAGATCTGAACATCCAAATCAACCATTAGTCGACACAATCTGAAAGAAAAAAATGACAAGAACATATAGGCTTATTCACGAGCTATGGTTCAATCTGTATTACCAGGAGAAGAGCGCGGAGACGACGGCTCGTTCACAGCCGAAGTAGCTTCCCCACCCACAGAGTCATCATGTTGGGGTTCAGACATCTCAGGGACGGGCGCAGTAAAGCCCCCATCCCCCTGGGTTGAGGTTCCAGCATGATGGGAATCTTCGGTCGCAACTGGAAGCACCCTAGCAGCAATGATAGCGGTACACACGCCACTGACTAAATAAGATAGGACCGGGTCAGCCTCGGTAGTCGGGTCCTGAGGGGCGAGCTCACCCGACGTCTATAAAAGAGCAAAAGAAACAAATGATTAAGCCATAACATAGAAGAAGAAGAAAGGAAACAACTGAAGCCCAAATCACCTCAGGAACATCATCTACATCATCAAGAAGCAGCCTGCGATGCCTTACCGCAGCATGCTTCGTGGAGTGGGTTCGGTCATCTGCGGTAGTCACGCGCCTGCTTCGTTTATGCGAAGTGCCGGGTATTGCAGACGGTTGATCCTCCACCACCTCGTCAGACAAACTAGACGATTGACCCACAGCCCTTTCCACCTGCACGACAGGGGGTTGACTCCCAACCACCTCGCCCGAAGAATGAGATGAGTCATCAGTATCCTGTTCATCGTCTTCCTCATCTGCCCTAGTGGACTCTGAGTCCGGCACAGGAACCCTGTTCGCCCCTCTCTTCCTCTTCTTGGACCCTTCTGGCTTCTCAGCCAAACCGGTGCCGGTGATGAAGCTATTATTCATATCAAAACTAATAGGGGGTTTGCTCGCAGCAACATGATAAAGCGCCACTATATACAAGATATCACCCTCCACCTTGGCATCAGGGAGTGAGAAGCTGGCTCAGGTATGGGTCGTATTATAATAATGCCAAGCCCGGGCACCATCGAGCACACTGCCCTCGAAGCTCAAACAAGCGCTAGGGCGATCCAGGAACAATTGGCTATACCCGAATTGACGGAAAAATCTACTGGACAGATAAGGCTCCAGGTATACTCTATTCCGGTAGCGATACACCAAGTGCGCGGGACGGATGTTGCGTAACCAAAGAAGCATCTTCTCGGATAAAAGTTAGGGGGATCCACGCCGTCAACATATACCCTCCTCACTTCGTCGGAGGTGAACTCAGGGAGAGATACGAAGAATTCGGGCCCATAAACTCTTGCCAACGCCCTCCGGCAGGCCGACATGGTATCATATTCCCAAGCCTGATTACGATACCGGAAAAGAAAGGCGTCATCAACAGAAACGTTTTCATCAGGTCCCGGCCTCATCAACGACCGATAGTGCATCAATAACCACCCCATAAGGTAGTGGTATGGTAGCTCTATCCGTTCAAAGTCCATCGACACATCGCGAGCAATGACTTTGGATGAAAAGGCACGAAGGCCGTGGTGTATGCTACACACCATGGCCGGGAGGAGCGCCAGTCTTACCTTGAAGACCAATTTTACAGCAGGAAAAATGAAATGGCGGCTGATCCTTTCTATAGAACCCGCGCTGCCCGAGACTACACAGTTACGTAGCCATACCATCAAGAACCAGGCCAAGATAGCTTTATCAGACATCTCCCGGGTACCATAGTGGAAATAACTAAGGGAGTCAGTGCTACTCCCAAATCGGTCACGGGTAGACTTCAACTTCTTGACCTTCGATTTCATATCCTCCACCTCCTTCGGGGTTCGAGGAGTTCGAGACGAAACTTGACCGGAAGGACGCAACTTGAAAAGATACAAAATCCAGGCCTTGGTATGAGGAGCGTTCCCTTCTAAACTATTTACTTTCTTGATAGCCATCTAATGGCAGGCGCTGTGATGACACAACAGTTCTTGGTACACGGCAACGAAACCAGGAAACTGTCGGTCCAGTGCTTTGAGTTCTTTATTTGTTGGTGTATACACTTCAAAAGCTTTACCTCCCCACGGCAATCTAGACACAGTATTCATTTCATGAAGAGCAAGCCCCAGTTCCCCTCCGGGGGCAAAGAAAGTTCCTGTACGCCGATTATACAGCTCCAATAGAACCATAAATAAGGGCTTGTTAATGGGCAACCCGTAGCAGGTACCCCTGATGGCATAGTAGAGATCAATTTCCTGAAGAAAGTCCCCATACTGCCTCAAAACCCATGAGGTAAGATTAGTCCATGTGGGAATGGGGTTGATCCAATTTAGCAGCGACAACCTGCCTATGGGATAAGACCCCTTGTGAGCGAGCTGATTCAGAAACGTATCAGCTAGGGTGAAGGTAAAATTAGGGCCAGTTGTGTTTACAAAAGTGCCCGGGAGCAGCCCCATCACAGTCCGACTCATAGATTCCTTGCCCGCACATACTAAACCCGTACGTCTGTTGTAGTGAATTTTGCTCACAAACATTCCCTGTTGGGTGGGAGTCAGGGAACCCACCATAGTCCTGCCCCGCGGGACCATGTTAAACCATGAGAGAGGATAATGTCGCTCCATCTCAGAGATATGAATCTCTACCCCGTCTACAGAAAAATCCCAGTGCTCTGAGACATCCAGCAATCTGGAGTTCTTTATGAAAAAGGCATCCCCAAAGAGGAAAACCGGTTTCAGAAATTCTCCATCCAACTTCTCCGAATTCATCATTGAACAAAGAAAGCAGAAAGGTTGTTTATTAATAGCAGCTACTCTCTCCTTAGGCTCATTGGCAGGTAGCTGACCCTCTATACGACGGATTAACTCTTCAAGTTGCACGTTTGCTGCATGATGAGCTGGACCCACAAGGAGCTCTCCTGCTGGGTTGGTTGGGAGGTTCACTGAAAAAAAAAGAAAGGAGAAACAAGATTAAAAGATGGCTAAAACAAAAAAATTACTGAACAAAGAAGCTCTCGCCAGCCTATGCGGTTCAAGTCAATAATGTCTTATGCGGCCCCAGTCCAGTTGGGTCCCAAGAAATAAAGTGGCGAGGAAGCCTATACGGTTCGAGCCAATACAGTCTCATACGGCCCAAATCAGATGGGAGTTCCATATGACTCTAACTCGATAGCTTATGCGGATTGGACGAATATACACAGTTCTAACAGAAGAACTCATGCGGCGCAAAACGCTATACGGTTCGGCCTGCTAGAAAAACACATGCGGCTCCGTTCAGAGGAGACTTTATGTGTTCAAATCCTTCTTCTACGGTTCAAACATGGGGCATTGTCCATGCGGTTCGGGCATGAGAAAGTCATGCGGCCCATACAGCTTATGCGGCTCTGCCATCAATTTGGGAGGAGGCTTGTGCATAGATATGCAACAGAGCCATAGGTACTCAAGATCCAAATGCAACCCTTACCTTTAAAAGCTGGACGAACGTCAGAGGGCATTTCGGGTGCTTCACGCTCGACGGCTGACGAGGACGTCACCCTCTTGCCCTTCGCGGCAGCAGAGATAACTTTAGAAGACTTAGGAGCCATTGCTTCGGTGAGAAGACAAGGAAGATCAGAAAGAGAAGGCAAGAAAAAGAGTGAACGAAAGAGAAGGAAAAGAAGTCCCTCTGGCTAAAGTCACCCGTATTTATAAAACAAAGACGGAGCGTTTCGATCCCCGTGCATACACGTAAACCGACTCTTCGGTTATCAAAAGAAGCCGCCGAAAATGAAGGCCAAGCTCCTCGGATCCCGCACCAAAAAGCGGCCTTTAAAAATCAACAACATTTAAGTGCTAAAGATTGCCGTGCGTGGCAAATAATAACGTGGCAAATAGCTATACGGCTGAATAGTCTCCAGCGGCTAAGTCACTTATGCGGCTGAATAATTCATACGGCCGAGACTTCTATGCGGTCGGAATTCCACATACGGCTAGAAGAACACGGCCATGCTTCTTATTCAAAGTATTTCAATTTTATAAATTGAAAACTTTGAAGGGGGTCCTGTAGAAGCATGGAAAATACTAAAGAAAATAACTCATGCGGCCAGGAAAGATCCATGCGGCTCAGAGAACTCATGCGGCTCAGGGAATCATGCGGCATAAGGAGCTATGCGGCCCAAGGCATTCCATGCGGCTCAGAGGACACGTGGCCTGATAGTGCTCCCCTCCGACCCATGCTGCATTAATTGCTATGACGGTTGACCCCTCTGAAAAGTTGACAGCCCTGACACAAAGGCAGGTAATTATGACTCTGTCATAATGATGAATCTCTAGGGAAGAGGAAAGAAATCTCTGACACAAATCCCCCGAGAGCCATAAAAATGCCACGTGGCCTTGCCACGTGGGCATTCGTATACGGCTCGCTTCTCATGCGGCTTAGAATAAATCCTATGCGGCTCAGGCCATAGGAGCCTCATACGACTCGGGCAAAGGACTTCCCATACGGCTCAGAGTGAATCCATCCTATGCGGTTCAGGACATGAAAGCCTCATGCGGCTCGAGCGAGGACTTCTCATGCGGTTCAAGAGGATCATGTCTATGCGGCCCAGGCGGATATATACCTATGCGGCCCACAAGGATTACTCCTCTGTGGTTAGAGGACTCAAGTGAGGGCCACTGCCCATGCAGCCCTGACACGTGGGCTTGACCATATGCGGCCTACATTTATATGCGGCTCACAATCATTTGCGGCTCACTAGTCATGCGGTCCAGATCCCCCAGCAGCTCCTAGGACACGTGTCCTAAACCGATTAATTCCTCAGATTTGCTGCTATTAAAGATTGGGTCAAATCCCAATAATCTGGGACACGTGGCAGAAGAATAGATCTAATTCATTCGCAGATATCAGAAGATCAGTATAAGGAAGATTTATTCCAATCAGCATTAATTGCTCAGGGGATTTGGTGTAATCTACACCTAATGGCCCAGATTCATCATAATTAAAACGAATGGCCAAGATGGACCAATCCCCAAGCCGTCGCCATCTCCAAGAGCTAATCATTGGCAACCCTAATGATCACATCCCACTATTATAAATAGCAAGGTGCCATTCCCTTGTAAGATATACAATTTCAGAGAGAAAAATACGTATATACAGAAAGACTCTCCAATAGTCAGAGAAAAGAATACACAGAGAGAAAGAGAAGCAAGAAGAGCAACAGAGGAGCAAGAAGAGCATTTCTTCGTCAACGCCAATTACCTTTTCACAAGGAGCCAAAGCTGCATACCGATCGTCCAAGGAGTAAGGCAGGGCTGCCGTCGCCTTCCCGAGCCTCTATCGTCACCCCCAGAATCTAAAATAAATAATTGTACTTAGACTGCTGTACCTAGGTTTTCGTCCCTAGGCTTTCTTTGTACAAGCGAGTTTGTAACGTGAAGTAAAAGTTCGTTCCTCCGATAATTGTTCTGTTCTTTTATATTTCATGGCAAACAAGTGAACGAATAAACGAGTAAATAAATAAATCAACGAAAGGATGAATACGAAAATGAATCAATGAACGAATGGACAAGTGAAAGAAAGAAAAGAAGGAATGAATAAAAGATAAGAAAGAAAAGAATGGTTAGCAACAGGTGTGACGGGCACGTGCAACGGGGCTCGCTACCCGTGCTGCACGGACGCCAACCTGGTCGATAACGTATTATGGCTAAGGGTTAGCCTATGACGATAAAATACGAAATGGTCGTGGACGGACCCGTGCACGGGTGATACGGATTCCGCGGCATGATCAAAGGGAGGATCGTGGCCGGCCTAGGCGGGATCAAGTCATGGCTTACGGGCTGCCTGGGTGCGGACTCGGCCACCCGGGGGACGTAAGTGCAGGAGTATTTCAAGAGACGAGGTGTGTGCCAGTCCTCACCCTACGCTAGTTGAAAAATACCACGGCTTGGATGTGTCCAAAATAGCTTGTGATGCCAGCGACCGGTGCATATAGATTTAAGTGGGCTTTGCTGGTGGCAATCCACGTGCAAGTCCTTGCATTGAAATCAAAGTAGTCTAAGTTAACTGTACAAAGCACCTTCTGATTAGGCTTGAATATAACACACAAAATAATCAAGTGTACTTCGAGCAAACGAGTTAGAAAATATGCCTACGACGTGCTAGAACCCGAGACAAGGATACGTACTTGATATTGATTGCTTTCATGAACTACGTTAAGTTATTTCATATGAATTGTTGACTAACTTGGTTTATGTTGGACAGGGAAGGCCGGACGGTAAGTATGGGTAAGTCGTGCATGTATTTCCATACGACACTTGAATTTGGCAACACGGGATAGGTTATGACATATACCATAAAATTAATCCTAAGGCAAGATAAGAAAGACAATGAATGATAGAGATGCACAAAAGTGAATGGAACGTGTTTGGTAATGATAGCATTTGGGCGAGCTAGCCTCCCCACCAGTACATAACAATGTACTGATAACCCCACAGTCTGCTTGCAGGATGCAGGAGACGCCGGCGGGTGCGGAGCTTCCATCGAACGTGTTAAGGCGTAGAGCCAACGTCCGGGGCCTTGGGACGTTGCAAGAAGCTGAAGCACCTATACAAGACATAATGTATCGGAACATCGCCATGAATTATTCCATGTTGTAAGCCACTTGGCACGTCTTTTATGTTTCAGAGAGAGAGCTTGAGCGAATTGTAATATCGGCCTAGCGCCGCTTGTAAACTTCTTGAAAATCAATAAAGAGATTGAATTCACTTCAATTTTGTGTTCGTTTACTTTCCGCTGCAAATGAGGACACTCTGTGCAACTCTGTGGCCTAGCTCAAATCGGCCGTTTCTGGACTTGGCCTTGCACAGGCGTAACCTAGTCCCGTGCGGCATCACGCCTTAGCAAGGACGATCGCTCCTACGGGAGCGGGGCGTGACAGAGGTGGGACCCTTCCCTTTGGCCGCAGCGTCGGTCAATTTGGAAGCTTTTGGAGCTATGGCTGACTGGAACAGAAAGTGTCACGTCCCGACCCGGAATCACCCAAATCATCATCCTCGTAGGGGGCATGATGCGCACGAGCCTGGAGTTGCGCTCGTGCAAGGCAAGATGACAAGTTTGTAGGAACCCTAGAGGGGGTGAATAGGGTCAAGCTAGCTAATCAAGCACTTAGCACAAGCTAATGGGCAATTTAAAAATATAAGTACAAGAGAAGAAGCAATAACAATACCGACACACGATCTATCCTGGTATCCTCCCAAGAGGCACTCCAGTCCCGGAACTCTCTCCGGCTTTAATCCACTATTTGAGTAAATAGTTACACACGAGTTTGGATCCGAAGAACTCGCCAACTTCTTATACGAGAGCTTTAATTCGAAGGCCTCTCCGACTTCAACCGAGAGTTTGGATACGAACACTATCCAACTTCAACCTTTTACAATAGGTTTTGATCTCCATATACAATAAGATGAAGATCTCACTTTTCAACTCAAATAACTCTAACACAATTTATGGATGGCAAATGAAAACTTTGTAGAGTTGTTTGTGGATAAGCTTTGGTGGTTTAGAAATTTTTAGGCTCAAAGCATCAACCTTGAATGAAGGGGTTCAAGGCTATTTATAACCAAAGCAAAGGAAAGTGCAATAATGCAACTTTCACAGGCTGACGGATCATCCGCCGGATGTCCGCAGAAATCTACCGGATCATCCGCCTGTATAGTCCAACGGCTATTAATAGAGCCGTTGGGATCAATCATTCGTAAAATTCGACCGTTGGAATGCAAATGGTCATATGGCGGAAAATCCGTCAGAATTCCTCGGTTTTTTGCCGGATAATCCGAACACTCACAGAAGGTATTCTGTGAAACCATTCGGATCTTCCGTCGGATTTTCGCGGAGATCCGCCGGATTATCCGCCAGAATTCCGAAGATTGTCCTGGGTTATTTTCTACCCTAGCTTTCGATTTTGCTATCTATTTCTTGTGTTTACAATGATTCCTAAGACTCATTACAGACTCCAAATATACTGTAGTAGGAGCAGGCTTCTGCAGAGTCTTGAAATGATGATGGCTTGGCTTGGCTTCTTTCCTTGATAGATGTTTGCTTCTTCCCCCGAGTGCGTGGCTCCGGAGATGTCGTCGGGTGGTTCAGAGAAATCTTGTGGGATCCGTCGTCTTTGGCCCACCATGATTTTTTCATTGCATATGTCCACATTGATCTTGCTTATTGCTTTTCTGCATATACATGTTAGACGAACAAAGCAATATACATAGTAGCAAGTATGATAAGTTTAATGCACATTAGGACAAATGCTTACAATAGTGATAGCATAAGTATTAGTGATACCATAATAAAAACTAGTATCACTAATATGTAAAATAATAGGCACATATCACCACATATATAAGTAGAAGTAGAAATGCTATAGTGATGGTACGAAGATTAGTGATAATAAAATGCTAAACTTAACAGATTAACCATATTCAAAAATATGATACAATCATTGGGCCAACAATCTCCCCCTTTTTGATTGTGACAAATATGTTTAGTATGAACACAATAGATGTATGTTTCACTAATATATCACATACATAAGCATATATCAAAGCATACTACTTAGACTACTTCTATCCCAATTAAACTTACTTCTCCCCCTTTGACATGATCAAAAATACGCTCCCCTGTACTAAAAGATAAGAAATAAATCTTAAGTACATAAATCAGAGCATGATGAAGGCATAGACAATCATGATCAAGATATACTAATTGAGGAACAATGGAAGAAGTGTGTAAAGACAAGTATATATAACTACATACCAAATGTAGCGTACTAAAATAGAAAATTGCTTGTCAAAACACAATATGGTTGGTAAAACTAAAAGTATTTGAAAAACAAGAAATAAGTAGTTTACCAACTTGAAATCCAAGGAATAAATCCAAAATACAATAGGATATGAAATATTGCTCTAGTTTTGGAAGAGAACTATGAAATAAAGGATTTCAAACAAAAGCCATGAGGAATAGATAATTGCAACTAATAGATACCAATTGAGATATGAAACTAAATAAACTTGATACCAATTGAAAAGATGTAAACTTGAAACATTGATCTAAGAAACCATTAATAATCATAATTGTCCACAAATAAGTAGTGGAACAAAATAAAAGAATGATCAATGTAAAATATTGCAATTGATATAAAGTAATCTCAATATTTGCAAAATCTAGATGCTTATCCAAGTTCATGCATTTGAACTCAATTACCTTATCATGCTATATGAATACCCTTTAGATAAACATGAAGGTAAAGGAGAAAAATACTTGAGAAAGAGAAATTCAGTCGACTTGAATGCTCCTCCTCAAAGTACTACCAAAGTTGATAAAAATGATGAATTTTGAACAAGTCCTCAACAAGGAAAGCCAAATCAATTAAGCATGAAAGAAAAGCCAAATCAACGAAAGCATAATATTCATCAAGATAAGATCTGAAAGTTAATATCAGCAAGATGACATATTTAACCCATATGAAAGAGAGAGATATAAGATAATAAGGACAATCACGTACACTCTCATAAACCCTTAAAAAAAATATCATGACCTCAATCAATAAGATATGAAAATAAAGAAAATGTTGGTCCATGATAAACTATGTATACGACATATTAGAGGGTATGGATGAATTAAAACAATTTATTTTCTCCCCCTCAAAATATGCGTAAGTTGTTTCAAAGCATTTATAGTATCAAAATCTAGGGGTAAATCAACTATGGATTTCTCCCCTTTGTTTAATGCATATAAGGCTATAAAATCGTCATAAAATAAATAATGTCATCTTTAGTCAAGAAGAGATATACAATTAATACTTACTAAAGATGAAAAATTAAAAGAATATTCCAATTTAGCACATGTAATCAAAAGATGACATACACTAACCTATATAGATGTAACTCATATTTAAATATGACAGATTAATATATGTTACCTTTTGAGAAATGTGTCATCATAAAAAAATAACAGTTAAATCAATCATGATGAGAGTCAAAATATCGCTCAAAAATAAAACAAAAATAGACCTCAAATATCATATCCATGATTATCTAATCAAGAAAGAATCAATCAATTTATTACTTTGCATGGACTAGGTATGTTGTACCACATATTTATCCAACAACGGATAAATCAAAACCTTGTTAATGGTAAATTAATAACCCATAAAGTTTAAATAGCAAAGGTCATATGTGATAAACCATGAGTAGTCAAAGTAGAGTAATAAATTAACTTGATAATCTCATAACTAGATAATTTAAGACTACTTAATCATTAGGATCATTCATAAAGTAAACAAATGAATAAACATGATCCAATGATAAATCTCATCAAGAAAAAATTCAAAATCCATATTTATAAAGAATCTTACAGATCAATGAAGAATATAGAAAAGTATCAATCTCAAAATGATCACACATTCAATCTAAAGAAATGTAATGATAATACGATAAAATCATGACTCAAAAAGTGAGAGAAATTTAAGAGAGACTTGCTAATGACTAGTATGGAAGAAAGTTAAAACAAGGAATCACAAACCTCT
This sequence comes from Iris pallida, assembly GCA_029216955.1. NCBI lineage: Eukaryota > Viridiplantae > Streptophyta > Magnoliopsida > Asparagales > Iridaceae > Iris > Iris pallida. The sequence goes on from JANAVB010008540.1 coordinate 38,989, forward strand.
AAGAGAAAACAAGATCTAATAAAGAATTTGTAAAACTAGTTTTAGAGATCAAGCATATCACAAATCTTGATTTTGTAAACTAGCATATCATATATAGATTGAAGTATAGGAATATAGTTAGATGTGTGAAAGTGAGCCAAAATTATATAGCTTAATAATATATCACAAATAAGCAAACTATATAATCCAAATAAGATTAATGAGGGAAGCCATTAACAAGATAAATGTGCTCATTAAATCTTAAGTCACTAACACTAAAAATACTTGCTTAAGCAAAGAGTTCTCAATAAGTAAAATACATTTTAAATGATCAAAATGATTTGTAGACTCTTTATTAAGCAAGGATAAGAGTATAAGATAACAAAATAAAAAGAATTAGACTCTTATCAAGTATAGGCCAAAAGAGATATTCATGTAAACACAAATCAAATAAATCTCTTTGCCAAGTATAGAGATTAACCCAAGATAATGAAATAATGGATCAATCTAGAGAATGCAAAATATTATAGCCATTATGAAATAAGAGTATTCTCTAGAAATGGGAGATCTCTAACCAAAAGCTCAAACCATAGTAGCTAAGAACATAAGACATATGATGTATTAATTACATGGATTCTCATGTGCTACAACAACATCATTGGGAAACAATAATTCCAAAGAAGCATAAACCCAAGGAATGAGCAAGGAAAGCACATTAAAAAAAGAAAGCTGATCAGATTATCTGTCGAATTTCAGCGAAAGTCCGGCGGATTATCCGAACTTAGTGCTCACAAAGCTGTTAGAATTGATCGAATTATCAGTCGGATTTTTGTGGATATCCGTCGGATGATCCGAACTATTGCTCACAGACTTGTTGTTTGCAGTCGGATGATCCGTCGGATTATACCGAAAATCCGTCGAATTTTTCGTCTCTCTATATCAAATTTTCAAAGAGCTTTCATAGTGCACCAAAGAAAAGTGAAAAAATATAGACTAGAAAATGTGCACTAAGTAAAGAGGTAAAATCAACATACAAGGTAAGGCACAAAAACATGTGATCCTTAAAAGAACTTTCATAAATAGTCATGAACAAGACACTAATAAAGATTTCTCTCATCATCCCAACTTAAAGGTATAAAATAAGTACATATGAAAAGTTAGAAATCACATAGTTAAAACTATATATATAAATAGGCATACATGAAAAGATTCAAGAATCAAGAGACCATAAAGTCAACTAAAAAGCTAAAAAGACATCATTAAAAGAAAGCTTTAAGGAAGAAGCTTATTGATTCAAAAATAGATACATAAATTTGATCAAAAGAATCAATAGCTAGAGTATGAGTTAAGCACAAGTTTGAAAGTAACAAGTATGAATAAATACTCTTCAAGTTAATATAAAACTTTAGCTTAACTCATATGCCTACATAAAGGTATTTATACAAAAATAGATATCAATATAAGAGATACATGAACTATATGTAGATGGAAATTTAATGTATATAGTCATGTATCCTTAATGAATATTTAAAAAACCATTACAAATTCAAAAATATGTATAAATAAACTTCATTAGGCAAAGACATAATTGATTCTCAAGAAGATAAACAAGATAAAGTATGAGAATCAATAATAAATATATTATGTAAGCACAAGGTTAAAATGAAAGTATAAGTGTATACTTGTCAAGTGATAAGAAGCTTGTGCTAAACATATATATTCATAAATACCGATTTAAAGTAAATATTACAAATTAATGAGAAATTGGTAAGAAGTAACTATCCTCAAAAACTTTAGAGACGGAGAGTTAAAATCATATTAACTCAAATCAAAATCAAGCTCCTATGGACTAGAGTGATATGCATGCTTCATAATATAGAGATTAAGAATAAAAAGCATGCATAAATCAAATGTGTCACACTTAATAGAAAATAAGTGATAAACTACATAGTGTAAACTAATCATTTAAGCCGAGTAACTAGTCATGCTAGATAAAAGAAATAATAAGAAAATTAACTAAGCATGCTAGTATTGTATCTCACATTGATTTTATATAGAAGGCAACTGAAGGATATCAATGTGAGCTAGTAGCAAGATATCAAGAGAAACATGCTAGATTCTACAAATATAAACAATTTAAAGAGAAACGATTAGCATGTTACCAAAGTGGCTCTAGTGGCCACACTTGTGTTGGTGCAATTGCTTAGAAGATGACCTTTAAGCTTTGCAACCACCAACACGCTCATCGGTGCTATGTCCCGATACAAGAAGCTCCACCTACAACATTAGGCAAAGATTTTGTTATCCAAATAAACTTGGATCCACATTTGTTAGCTTTAGGGACCCATATACTATTTACTCTAGCATTGATACAAAAATTCCTACGAATAGGACAAGTTAAACTCATGTGTCCAATACGAGAGCAATAGAAGCACCTCAAACTAGTGTGTGCACATGTATCGGAATGAGCATGATTATGAACATGTGACATACTAGATTGATGAATATATTTAGAGTGAGCATGCAAGGATTTGGTCTTAAGAATATTATGTTCTAATATCAAATCATCATGCAGACAAGTAAGAGAATCAAATTTAACATTTAAAGCATTATTCTCTTTTTCAAATAAAATAATTCTAGAAATAAAATCATCATTTTGTTTCTTTAAAGAGTCAATAGAAGAATTATGCAAATGATTTAGCTCATGAGTTTGCCTCTTAAGATCTTCTATTGATGAGGAAAGATATTTGATTTTCAAAATTAAAGCCTCATTCAAACTCTTTAAAGAAACCTAAGATTAGTTTTGAGAATCAAGTCTAGAAAATAAAACATTGTTTTCATTTCTCAAAAACGCATTTGCTTCTTCTAAATGAACAACCTTTTCGGAAAGTTCTACATTTGTAGAATAAAGGTTATCAAGAATCTCTAAGGATTGTTTAGCCATGGCTTTCCACTTAGAGCATTTTTTGCATTTAGAAGAAGGATGCTTGTCTAGGCTACTAGAAATAAAACCTTCTTTATCGAAGGAGGATAAATAAGATGCCATAGAAAAATAACAAGGATCTACTCTAAGGATGTTAAGCCTAACAATAGAGTTCTTGCTTTGATACCAATTGTAGGAACCCTAGAGGGGTTGAATAGGGTCAAGCTAGCTAATCAAGCACTTAGCACAAGCTAATGGGCAATTTAAAAATATAAGTGCAGGAGAAGAAGCAATAACAATACCGACACACGATCTATCCTGGTATCCTCCCAAGAGGCACTCCTGTCCCGGAACTCTCTCCGGCTTTAATTCACTATTTAAGTAAATTGTTACACACGAGTTTGGATCCGAAGAACTCGCCAACTTCTTACACGAGAGCTTTAATCCGAAGGCCTCTCCGACTTCAACCGAGAGTTTGGATACGAAGACTCTCCAACTTCAACCGAGAGTTTAGATACGAAGACTCTCCAACTTCAACCTTTCACAATAGGTTTTGATCTCCTTATACAATAAGATGAAGATCTCACTTTTCAACTCAAATAACTCTAACATAATTTATGGATGGCAAATAAAAACTTTGTAGAGTTGTTTGTGGATAAACTTTGGTGGTTTAGAAATTTTTAGGCTTAAAGCATCAACCTTGAATGAAGGGGTTCAAGACTATTTATAACCAAAGCAAAAGAAAGTACAATAATGCAACTTTTACAGGCTGACGGATCATCCGCCGGATGTCCGCAAAAATTCGTCGGATCATCTGCATGTATAGTCCAACAGCTATAAATAGAGCCGTTGTGCTCAATCATTCATAAAATTCGACCGTTGGAATGCAAACGGTCATATGGCAAAAAAATCTGCCGAAATTCCTCAGTTTTTTGCCGGATAATTCGAACACTCACAGAATGTATTCTGTGAGACCATTCAGATCTTTCGTCGGATTTTCGCGAAGATCCGTCGGATTATCCGCCAGGATTCCGAAGATTGTCCTGGGTTATTTTCTAACCTAGCTTTCGATTTTGCCATCTATTTCTTGTATTTATAATGATTCCTAAGACTCATTACAGACTCCAAATATACTGTAGTAGGAGCAGGCTTGTGCAGAGTCTTGAAATGATGATGGCTTGGCTTGGCTTCTTTCCTTGATAGATGTTGGCTTCTTTCCTTGGTGGCTGTCCAAAGATATCCAGTTGGTGAAAACTAAATACCTTTCGGGGGCTTCGCCCCCGAACCTCCGACGAGGGACGCTGCCCCTTCGACTCCCGTCCGCTGACCGGGCAGTAGAACCCCCGAGTACGTGGCTCCGGAGATGTCGTCAGGTAGTTCAGAGAAATCTTGTAGGATCCATCGTCTTTGGCCTACCATGATTTCTTCATTGCAGATGTCCATATTGATCTTGCTTATTACTTTTTTGTATGTACATGTTAGACGAACAAAGCAATATACATAGTAGCAAATATGATAAGTTTAATGCACATTAGGACAAATGCTTACAATAGTGGTAGCATAAGTATTAGTGATACCATAATGAAAACTAGTATCACTAATATGTAAAACAATAGGCACATATCACCACATATATAAGTAGAAGTAGAAATGCTATAGTGATGGTATGAAGATTAGTGATAATAAAATGCTAAACTTAACAGATTAACCATATTCAAAAATATGATACAATTATTGGGCCAACAAAGTTCTCAAATGGTTATCTTTTGATTCGATATTAACAACGAAAGGAAAACAAAGTATACAAAACAATTCACTTTATTGATATCCGAACTGAGATTACAAAGGCTTTTGATAGCCTAACAATATATGCCAGATTGGCTACAACACTCAGGTTCTCTCTTGCCCACAAAGGATTTTACCATTCCATACATCATGCCTTCTATATCTCGGCCGCATCAATCCTGTTACATATCCGAGCGTCAATGTGATTGCACGCTTCAATGCGCTTCGGCATTCCGAGCCTCAACGCATTTAAGCTACGCTTCGCCGCGAGCCATCCATTCCCTGCACCCTGCATGAAGCTGGTGGGGATCAGTACATTCGTCCTCGCATGTACTGATACAAAGATCTTCTTTCCAAACAGACATTGTAATATTTATGTTGAATCATGCAACTTAGCTTATGATCTTGCTATGTTCTCCTTAGGATCAATTTTATGGCATCTTCGAAAATGTAAGGCATGTTAGAATGGCAAGCATGTTATTCAAATTGAAATAGGCAAGCAGGCAAACAATCTCGTATTTGATTTGTGGTACGACTTCTTACCAAGTCGACGCACTCGCCCTTGTACCGACGCAAAGTGAATACGCCCCATTTCTTTCCTGTCATGTTATAAGTGCATCTCTATGCAGGATCTATATGCGGATGCATATGCGCCTACACTTTCAACCCATCATTCCTTAGCTATATGAAGGTCGTTGGCGTATCCGTGCCGGAATGGACTAAACGAGTTCCTTACTTTCTTTTCTCTCCTTCTTTTCTTAATATTGATCGGGCCGCCCGGCGTTTAACGGGCGGGTTGCGGTCCCTACACCGAAACGTTCCCACTGCATACCATCATTTGCGGGTTTTCCCAACTATAAGCGACTGCTACTCGACTTAAGGATGTGCGCCTACAAAGATTATTCGAATCCCTTCGCGGCCAATCGGTTCTGGGGCGCTCCGGCACTTAACCGTTTGGAGGAAACACTCGTGCACGAGTTATTATCACATTAATCTCAAGCCCATCCCAATCGACCATGCAACGCCCTTATTATTCAAGCAGTCAAATTCAAACAACCAAACATAGTCTTGAGTCCGAGACTCAGACTTTATCATCTCATATTTCTTCCGTTAACTTTCTGTGTTCTTACGTTTCATACTTCGTTTAAATGATTCAATGGCATCATGCCTCAACTCAAAGCTCGTCAACCTTTCGAGGCATTATGTCATATCCGACAGTTCCGCCACATTCATGCCACAACTGTATTCTTTCGCTACGAAGCCATCTTTTATTATCTTGTGTGCATAGGCACATTTTGAGATATTTATCATCTTTTCCCTCGTGTCGTACACTTGGTGTACTCATCGGAGCCGTCTTTCATGTTCTATAACTTAGTGTTTGATATTCGGGGCTTGCGCGCTAGGGCGCTCGCCTATTGTCTTTCAATGTTCTAGCCGTTCTAACTCGTGCACGAAGGCACGGTATGGTTCGTGCACTAAGGCACTCGTCGAATAGAGTTATCCCATGTTCTTGCGGCTTGCGCATCGAGGCGCTCGCCTTTGCGATATCCAATGTCCCATAGTGACTTCTGCATATGATGTACATATCATTTCAATTGTTCTAACTTAGTGTTCGACTCACACTACAATTTACCTTCCGATCGGACCACGCTCGTGGCGTCGATAGGTTAACTTTTAGCATACAATGATATATTTGACTTATCGCATGAAGGAGTAAAAAGAGGAGTCAATCCTCCCACCTTGAGAGAACCGATGCGGCTCGATTTCCTAACTTGTTGCACGACCACTCTCCTGACTTAGCCATTTGAGCACTTCATGCTTCATTGAATCATACGTCCGATTTGCCTTAGCATGCCCAAGTCTCAGCCCGTTGCAAGGCGACTATTTGATTTCGCGGACCCCTTACTAAATATGGCAAAAGATCGACCTATAATATTTTCGTGTCAAAGTATAACCTGTACATAAAAACAACTAAAAACAATACTTGCATCGATTCGAACTTGCGCCTTGGTCGATTCAATTTCTTAGAATCTTTGAGCCGATTCAACGCACTCATCCTTCGGGGCAACGTGGCACTTCGCATCGATTCACACGATGCATTCTTTCGGACAAGGCAACTCTTCGCATCGACTTAGTTCGATGCGTTCCTCGGGATAACGTAACTCTCGTATCAATTCACATCGATACATTTCATTCGGGCAAAGCGACTCATTGGGTCAACGCTTCAGCGTAATATGCCGTGCGGAGCGGGGCATTACAGAATATACCACTCAAAATAAGGTTCATCCTCGAACTAAAACCAATACTCCGACTAAGCGTTTTGTAGATCGTATCACGATCTCGTCCCACCAACTTTGTTCAGTTTCACACTATCTCGCAAGATTTTCATTAACATTTCAAGTCTTCCCTGCAGCTCGATTTGAATTTGTATACAACTCGATTTGGATCTGTACCTATTCTCAAGGCATCCCGAAGATATATGTATTTTGACCAATTCTAGTGGTAGCAAATTGGTACAAAGCTGACAGGTAAATTTCAATCCTATGCTTGTCATCTCGTACTCTCGATCGGACTTATCTTTAGTGCTTGTTCTCGCAATTTTATTGCATATGCATATTAATACACATGCGATCATCCGATAAAAGTCAAGGCATACGATGCGATTCAAAATTGTATTTCTCATTTCGTATGTTTCATCGGAATTATCAATTCTATGCGTCGCGTCGAGCCGTCGTGCATCCCATCGCAATGATCCTTCGCAACGCCTTGTGTTCGAAGTCACCACCCAACTATTTTTGAAGTCTGGCTATGCAACTTATCTCGATGCGATTTTTTTATCAACATTCGGGACTACGTCCGCTTGGTGACTTAGCTAGCACCGTGCTTAACTTCTTTCGACACAACTTTAAATTGACATTGCACAAAGGCCACAATCTATCCGACACGAAAGTTTATATCAAGGCGACGGTGCTCAAGACAACGATCGCCTTGACACGAAGTCTCTACGATGCATCTTACATCCGATTTCCTAATGAGTAGGAATTCACTAGCCAAATTCCCAACTTATCCGTCTCGCAACATCGAATCTAAGTTCGATTCATGTAAGCTAAATTACAAGGTGAATCCGATTCTAATGACATGACTCATAAGTCATTCCCTTATCATTTTCTCTCGTGCATAGCATGTTTCTCGCAATCGCCTACTCGCATCACCAAGTTCGTTGGTAAATTTCTCGTTCGATCGTCGACCAACATAACCATTCAAGCATTCATTCGACAAATACTTAAAATCTAACAATATCATTCTCAATCGAAAGCTGTTCCAATAATTCTTGATCGCCTAGACTTATCGTCAACATACGCCGTATTATATTTGTTATCGGTGCAATCTCATATGTGATATCGTATGGGTCATCTTACGGTCTGCAGCATTCAATTTGATTTGGCGGTCAAGTCTTCTAGGGTCAGCTGCCGCGAAGCTATGCTCGATAATTGTGGATCATTACCGAAGGACAGTTTACTATGAACCACGCTATATCTTATTTCGGAGCCAAATCACGTTCCGACGATTTCTATGCGACTATCCAACTTTCGGACAAAAACCATATCTATCGGCGCAGCCGATGCGCAACTATCCTCCGAGTAAATTCATGCATACCGTCGATGATTTCGCAATCTATGAAACATCTACTCGTATCGAGTTCGAGTCCATCTTATTCGCGGTCGACACACGAGATACTATACGTATCGAACAATCGTCGATGACTTATAGTCTCATCTTGATTAATCACAAGGTTCATGATCAACAGTTCGTTTCATTCTCGTATTGTTATTTACAAAACTTTGATAGCGCGAGGCACACTCCATTTTGTATTTCCACATCGTGCTTACGTTTTCTTACAAATCGATCTCGATACGTCGTATCAATTTCGATAGCGTAAGGGTCAACTTTGAATCCGTTTCAACGTCGACAACTTGCCTTCCATACATCCAAGTTCGCAACGAACTTTTCCATACACATTAACTCATTTTCTGATTCGTCGCATTCCGCTATACTTTGATCGCGTAACTGAGTTACCGATTATCCAACATCGAACCCTCGAGTCATACGATCTTGCCCTCTAAGTTTTACGTATTTTTCAGTCGTACTCAAATGAGTTTTGCCGTAACGTAACCAACTATTTCTTAGGCACGATTACTCATGTCAACCAACTCTTCACTGAAGTCGTACAACGTGCGATTCAATTACAATTCGTACCGTCGAACATTTCTATCGAAATCGCAAGTCACGCGATTCGATTCGCCTAGCCGAAAATTTCTATCGAGATCGCAAGTCGTGCAATTCGATTCGCCTCGCCCAACATTTCTATCAAGATCGCAAGTCGTGCGACTCATTTGTAAGCTCGAGTTTTTATTTCCCGTCGGGCCGATTATTGCTTCAAGGCATAATCGTTCCACTAGTCTCGGTCGTCCGATCGACTTATAATTCTCGTCCGACGTATCGTTTATTGATACGAGTCTCGCCCTATCATCCCAACCGATTTTCGAAGAACACTTGCATCAACATACAGTTATACAAATTTCTAATCGAGTCTCGGTACTCTCCCGTCCATTGTGGACAAACCTTCCATAATTCTCACAATGCGTCGATGCAATTCATCGCACAAATGGTACACCATATACCACTCAGGATCGAGTCATTCATCGCCTTTATGGTATGGCATATACCACTCAGAAATCAGGCCATTTCCCTCACATTACACTTAGTATAAGCCAACAATCTCTTCCGACTCACGATTTCTGCAGTGATCGTGCTTGATCACAATCGTAACTTTGATTAAATCAAATCCGACACAACTCGATCAATGTTCTCGTTTGCCAACATAAGTTTGTTGTGCAATCGAACGATTCGTTCTATCGATTTACGATTTTAATTCCTTTCGTTGTATCTCGTGCAATAATTTATTCTGATATGCGTTGCACATCGTGCTACGATTTATTTTTGATATTTTATTTCACTTTGTGCAACGATTTATTTCCAATCTCCTTTGCATTCCGTGCAACGATTAATTTGATATGCGTTGCACCATATACAATAATTTTACTTCCAATATGCGTTACACATCGTGCATCGATTTATTCCCGACTTTCCAAGTCAATGCTCAAATCCGTTTAACACATTCGGTTTTGGCTTATCACTTTTATTTTAACGCATATTCACAATTAACTTGTTGGATTTCGTGCATCATTTTATTTCTCTTTCAACATGTTACATTGTCACAACATCTCAAATCGTATTTCACAATTTGTTGCGCTTGCAGCAACTAACATTTTTACGGCTCGTTGCATTCAATGCAATATACCCTTAGCGACTTTCTTAGCAAACATCATGAAATTTCCAAAACACATGCGGCAAAATTTCATGATTTGTATTAGACTTATTGTATGGAACATCCAGTGCGACATCGAGTAGAGTCAAGAGTGATTTCAAGTAGTGGTGGGCAACTTTTAGAATTGTAATGAAGCGAGCGTCCAGAGGAAATTGAGCCTAGAGCTCTGATACCAATTTGTCACGCCCCAACCCGGAATCACCCGAATCATTATCCTCACAGGGGGCGTGATGCCGCACGAGCTTGGAGTTGCGCTCATGCAAGGCAAGATGACATATTCTCAAATGGTTATCTTTTGATTCGATATTAACAATGAAAGAAAAATAAAGTATACGAAACAATTCACTTTACTGATATCCGAACTGAGATTACAAAGGCTTTCGATAGCCTAACAATATATGCCAGATTGGCTACAACACTCAGGTTCTTTCTTGCCCACAAAGGATTTCATCGTTCCATATATCATGCCTTCTATATCTCGACTGTATCAATCTGTTGCATATCCGAGCGTCAATGCGATTGCACGCTTCAATACGCTTCGGCATTACGAGCCTCAACGTATTCAAGCGATGCTTTGCCGCAAGCCATCCATTCCCTGCTCCCTGTATGAAGCTGGTGGGGGATCACTACATTCGTCCTTGCACATACTGATACAAAGATCTTCTTTCCAAACCGACATTGTAATATTTATGTTGAATCATGCAACTTAGCTTATGATCTTGCTATGTTCTCCTTAGGATCAATTTTATGGCATCTTCAAAAATGTAAGGCATGTTAGCATAGCAAGCATGTTATTCAAATTGAAATAGGCAAGCAGGCAAACAATCTCGTGTTTGATTCGTGGCGCGACTTCTTACCAAGTCGACGCACTCGTCCTTGTACCGACGCAAGGTGAATACGCCCCATTCTTTTCCTGTCATGTTATAAGTGCATCTCTATGCAGGGTCTATATGCGGACGCATACGCGCCTACACTTTTAACCCATCGTTCCTTAGCTATATGAAGGCCGTTGGTGTATCCGCGCCGGAATGGACTAAAGGAGTTCCTTACTTTTATTTCTCTCCTTCTTTTCTCAATATTGATCGGGCTGCCCTGCGTTTAACGGGTGGGTTGCTGTCCCTATACCGAAATGTTCTCGCTGTATACCATCATTTGCGGCTTTTTCCAACTATAAGCGAGTGCTACTCGACTTAAGGATGTGCGCCTACAAAGATTATTCGAATCCCTCCGTGGCCAATCGGCTCCGGGGTGCTCCGGCACTTAACCGTTTAGGGGAAACACTCGTGCACGAGTTATTATCACATTAATCTCAAGCCCATCCCAATCGACCATGCAACGCCCTTATTATTCAAGCAGTCAAATTCAAACAACCAAACATAGTCTTGAGTCCGAGGCTCAGACTTTATCATCTCGTATTTCTTCTGTTAACTTTCTGTGTTCTTACGTTTTATACTCCATTTCAATGATTCAATGGCATCATGCCTCAACTCAATGCTCGTCAACCGAACGACCCGAAGGTCTCGAACACCTTTCGAGGTATTATGTCATATCCGACAGTTCCGCCACATTCATGCCACAACTGTATTCTCACTTGGTGTACTCATCGGAGCCGTCTTCCATGTTCTATAACTTAGTGTTTGATATCCGGGGCTTGCACGCTTGGGCGCTTGCCTATTGTCTTTCAATGTTCTAGCCGTTCTAACTCGTGCGCGAAGGCACGGTATGGTTCGTGCACTAAGGCACTCGCCGAATACAGTTATCCCATGTTCTTGCGGCTTGCGCACCGAGGCGCTCGTCTTTGCGATATCCAATGTCCCATAACGACTCGTGCATATGATGCACATATCATTTCAATTGTTCTAACTTAGTGTTCGACTCACACTATGATTTAACTTCCTATCGGACCACGCCCGTGGCTTTGATAGGTTAAGTTTTAGCATACAATGATATATTTGACATGTCGCATGAAGGAGTAAAAAGAAGAGTCAATCCTCCCACCTTGAGTCGATTCGCCTTTGTCGTTTCGCCGAGCCGATGCGGCTCGATTTCCTAACTTTGTTGCACTGATACTCTCCTGACTTAGCCATTTGAGCACTTCGTTCTTCATTGAATCATACGTCCGATTTTCCTTAGCGTGCCCAAATCTCAGCCCATCGCAAGGCGATAATTTGATTTCGCGGACCCCTTACTAAATATGGCAAAAGCTCGACCTCTAATATTTTTGCGTCAAAGTATAACCTGCACACGAAAACAACTAAAATCAATACTTGCATCGATTCGGACTTGCACCTTGGTCGATTTGATTTCTTAGAATCTTTGAGCCGATTCAACGCACTCATCCTTCGGGCCAACGTGGCGCTTCGCATCGATTCACACGATGCATTCTTTCGGACAAGGCAACTCTTCGCATCGACTTAGTTCGATGCGTTCCTCGGGACAACGTAACTCTCGTATCGATTCGCATCGATACATTTCATTCGGGCAATGCGACTCGTTGAGTCAACGCTTCAGCGTAATGCACCGTACAAAACGGGGCATTACAGAAAGGATGATGAAGATGATGAAGCCGAAGGAGAAGAAGTTGAAAGAAAAAAGAGAAGCTCTTTCTCCGCAATATGGCCCATATTTATAGGTCTTCAAAAGAGCTTAAACCGATAGATGCCACTTCGATTCTCGTATCCACTAAGAGATAATGATGACTCTTGGGATTCTATCCCTTATAACCAAAAAGACAGCTCCAAATCCAAAACCGAATTAGAGCATTAAATGCAGCAGTGACAGCTGGACAGCCTGGATGGGATCTCCCTGCGGCTCAAAATTCTCATGCGGCTCAAAATTCTCTTACGGCTCGAAGTCTCCCCATGGCTCGAAGCCTCCATATGGCTTGACATATCTTCATGCTTCTTATTCAAAGTATTCCAAATTTGTAATTTGAAAAGTTTGAAGGGGGTCTTGTAAAAGCATAAAAAAGATAGGGCTCATGCGGATCATATTAAAAAAAAAGCTGACCGCCTAGGTGCTCTGGGCCAGGATAATTTGGTCCGCAGAAGGAAGAGCTGCATGACAAACTCTGCGGTACAAAATGCCCCAAATTCTATGCGGCTCATTATTACTGTCTTAAACAAATTGATTATATTAAAATGCGACCAAATTGATTCGAGCCGCAGAAGGAAGAGCTACTTATGCGGCTAAGCTGATCAGCCACAGGAGCCCCTCCGATAAAGCTAACACCCCTGATAAAGCGGACACCTCTGACAAAGCTGACAACTCTGACACATCCTGACAAAACGATGAAGATAAGACGTGACCTTTCAAAAAAGACAAGAAGTGTCATGTCACCAAGCATAGGGCCCACGTGCCTGAGAGTTCATGCGAATTGAGGCATGGTCCGCAGGGGTGTCATGCGGCCATGGGGACTGCGACTAGAGCCGCATAAGCCTTATGCGGCCGAGAATGCAGGACCTATGCGGCCCAAAAAGTCCCCAAACTTCATGCTGACTGGTGGCACTGCTGGTAGGACACGTGGCTAAGGGAGACTGCGACCTGAGCTGCATGAGTCTTATGCGACCCAGCATGGCTGAGCACTAAAGGACAAAGAAGACATACGGTCCAAAATGCCCTAAGCTCTATGCGGCCCCTAATTTGCTGTCTCAAACAGATTGATTCTATTCTGTGATAGGGCACGTGGCAAGTTGACCAAGTCTCAACCACCCAGATTTGCTGCAACAATAAAATCTTAACAAACCACCAACTGGCAGCCAAAGACCGAATTTTCGTGTACTGTTATAGCCACGTGGCCATGAGACCATCTATACGACCTAAAATACACTTTATTCCGAAATCATTATAAATAGCAGGGTACCACACCCATGCAAAAGTCTGGCAATTTCTTCAAGAGAAAGACTGTGTCCGATAGTCCACGGAGTAAGCAGAGTTCCTACACTTCTCCCGAGCCTCCACTGTTACCACCTAGAATCAAAAATAAACAATTGTAGTTAGATTATTTCCTAGGATTTCTTTCTAGGCTTTCTGTTGTACTTTCAAAGTTTGCAATCAAATCTAGTTCCTCTGTAGTTCTTGTTTGATAATCAATAGAAAACAAAGACATCCCTTCGCCAAAGCGCAGAAGATGCAAAAGACTCAGGCTCAGTGCTAACAAGACAACATAGAAGATATGGAGAGAAGTTTCTTCATTGTCATGTCTACCAAAGTCCAGTACAGACACATCAGGACCATACATAAGGGACTAATTCTGTTCTTCTACAAAAGATCTAGTACAAATTCAATAGAAGACTAGAGGGATCTACAAGGGATGCAGTCTTCATCAAAGTGCAGCCTTCCTTCTTCTCGATACACACACGGGAGGATTGACCTCCACCGAAGCATGTTTTGATATTCTTGTGGGCACAGCCTCTCAGAAGCATATCAGCAACCCAGTACTTTGAAGAAGTCAGAGCCTTCAAGCCAGAGGCACAGCCACCTCCCTGCGCCAACCTCAAAAATAAGATTGTGGTAAGCCCCCTCCCATTCTTTTATTCCAGAAGCCAGTGTCTTCACTCCAGAGGCGCAGCTACCTGCCTGTGCCAATCTCAGACGCACAAGGGTGTCATACCCTTCCCTTCGCAACCAACGTCTTCACTATTCAGAGGCACTGCTACTTACCTGCGTCCACATGAGGTGCATGATGGTGATATGCTCACACCATCTCTATTTCCACGACACAGTCATCTGCTCCAGATCAGAAGCTTAAGTCACTTCTCTACAAGAGACTAGGGAACTCCAATCGCAACCAATGCAAGTTAACCTGTCGCTCCAAAAGCACAGTAACCTCGTTGACCTAAAGCACAAGCCTACTTTTCACGTACAGCACAGTGACTTTGGTAGCCCGAAACATAGCTTCATAAGTGCTCTATATACACAGGAGTCTCGTTCATTCGAAGCCAAGTCCACTCGTAGCCTGAAAGCACAGAGCTTCCATCGTCTCCAGAAGCACGGTCTACTCGTCACCCCAGAAGCATAATAGCACATAGTCCTCACCAGAGGTGTAGGAAGCATGGGTCCACCCCAACTGGTTTGTTTAAACTGCCTCTTGCAGAGAAGATTGGGATTAAATCATGATTGGTATCATATCTGATTGATTTAAATCTTAGACGAGGATCAATTAGACACCAAATCTAGGATAAAATTCTAAGATTTACTCGACTATATCTGAGCAAGCAAATCGGCACGCACCATGTGTCACCTCCTTCGATTATGTTTATAACCACCAGAGATCTCATTTGAGGGGAATCTCGATGTCCGCCACGTGTCAGCGTCGCAGAAGCCCACACCGTATAATGACGGTAGATTCTTTCATATCTCAGGAACCCTAATGCACATCGCATATGTGCTCGATTCTCTATAAATAGAAGTTCTTCTTCCACCAAGGAAAGAAAAAAAGAGAGGAACATTGACAATCGACAATCTTCAAATGAGCAGCGATCTCTATCTACGAAGAGTCGACCACCCTTATCTACCTATAAACCAAAGAACCAACCAACCATCTTCAAGGGATCTTCTCATCCAGACAGCCTCTTGATCGGTGACCCCAGAGCCCATCAAAGATGCCAGAGAGCCATTGCAAGGTTGATTCATCGTCAGATCGTCAATAGAGTAAAGGAGCCACTGCAGTGCTCGATCTCCACCATCATACTTTCCCAGAAACCTTTTCTTCCTGTACTTAGAATAACCTATTTAGGACTTCCTTCTTTGTACACAGATACCTTATACGTTCAATAAAGCAAAAGGTTCGTTCAACCTTTTGTTATGTCGAACAAGGGGTCTGTCCAATTCGTATGTTGGTTGAAAACCACCCTTCTATCACTCTACTCTCCCTCAAATTTAGGCCATACCTCCCTCTTTCCCCCACCTATAGCCTAAATTCACTATTCAACCCCATATATTCACTATTTCCCTCCATAATTGCTTTTACCATTCAGTCCTTATTGACAATAACCTGATATGGGGTTGGTGGTGTGCACTTCTACATCAAATTTCATATCAATTTTATATGTAAAGCTCATTGAATCCTTCGTCCTCTTCGTCGTATTATTTTTTTATGTCTTCCCTTCAATTTCATTATGTTCACCAACAACTTCTTGGTGTTTTTCAGCCGCAATCGCTGTCAAACCGAGAAGGTGTATTGCTAGAATTTTGTGCATGAACGGGGACTCGTAGGGATGTGTACATATCAATCAAAGAGGTCAAACTCACCCAAACCTTTTCCCCCATGTACATACAACAATTGTCCATATTTTTTTATACATTTTTCACATGTTCCTTGGTGATTTTAACTGTAGACGCAAGGAACACAAGTGTGTGCATTGGGATAGCGTGGGTGGTATCACTGTCTGTGCCCCTTGAATATGTATATACCCTATGAATTCTTCATTTTTATGACTCATGACTTAGGTACAACTAGGTACTTCAATACCCTAGAGAGAAACCATAAATTAATTGAGTGAAAATCATGTTTAGCTATGGTACACTCTCTCACGAACACAAACATTCAGTTCTGGACACTTGTCTTCACGCACTCATTTGCCCATGTTACGTCCCTATTTTGTGCTGGAAACATTCATGAAAATGTACTATGATTACCTCCTATAAAACGCTATAATTGCATCATATTAGAATCACCATTATCTAGGTGAAAATCAGGTTTTTTGCCCCATTTTTTGTTAATTCCAGAATTGACACATTTATTTGTGCTCGTCATTTCATGTGTAAATTTTCATATGCTATGCCCGAAACCTATATGAACATATCCTTATCTCAACCCTCTACCATGGCATATAATTAAACTATGACATATCCATGATTTAATAAGGTTAAACCATGTGTTTGTCTTGTCAAATTCTGAAATTCGTAATTTGGTTTTGACACAATTTCATCATTGAGCTATCATTTTATGTACAAATTATTCTCGGTACTAAACCAAACTTTTGAGACATATTATCACTCAAAACCCTACTAGAAAACTATATTATTTCATGATTTTCCATGACTAACATTAGGTGGTTGTGACGTTACATTTCAGCACTACTCCGTGCTTGTAATTGTCCAAATATCGTGTTGTAGGGTGTCGCCCTGTAGGAATGGTTTATAACTTGACTTGTGTAGTGCCCCGCTCCACGGAGGTACTAGATAGATAGAGAGATCTGATTGTTAGCTCTACAACAGAAGACGATTGATCTAGGTGAGTAGACGAAGACTCATTTTCTGATTCGCCCGCCTAATAAGAATCTGAGTTTTGAATGAATGTTATTGCTAATAACAAGATGGTAATAATTGAGAATGCTTATACATCAAATCTGTATGCTTATTAGAGATTTTACATGTTGCTATGCTAAGACAAGAAAAGAGATAACATGTATGCTAAGAAGTTAGATTGTTGTGTAAACCCCCCTAAATTTCTACTATGATATATATATATATATTAATATATATATATATATATATATATATATATATATATGGTATTTAATGGTATTTAATTTGTACTTCGTATTTTTACGTCGCATGCGAAACTGCGAGATGGTGTATATTCTTATACAAATATTATTTAAAAGATTTTATCGTATAGAAAATAAGTAAATATTTTTATTATTGTGTCGCATCAAGGTTGTCAAAATATTATTTGTTTATTTATAAAGAAGGCACTTTTATTTTATGGTACAAATGTAAGTGATAATTTAGAAAATTATTGTTTTATAACAATATATACTATTTGTTTACGAGTGACATGAAATCTATTTCATTGTCCGCTTTGATTTTTTTTTCGAAAACTAATTATAATTATTTTATTTATTTATAAAAAATGTATTTTAAATATTTAAAGTTTATTGTCAATTTCGAAATTAATTATTAATTTATTTTTATTCTTTATAAAAAGTTATTTTGGAAATAGTTTGAGTTAATATTTAATTAAATATAATGATTTAAGTAGAAAAGGTTTTATTTTAATTTATTTAAATAAAGGTTTGATTTATCTACAAGTAAGATTCGGTTTTGATTGAAAACAATTTTAATCGATAGAGATTATCTAATAGGGATTTAAACAATCCTTGTACATATCCAACCAGGGTCCTCACCTCCTATATAAGGAGAGCCATTGTTCTTTTCCACAGATATTATAACCCACAAATTCACTATAAACATCTCATCATGTTGTGCACCGTGTCCGTGTCCATATTTTTTTTCCTTTCCACTATTTTATTTTATATACATTCCACTCTCTTCGTGTCCACATGTCGGACACGAATTCAACAACAAACCCCTAATCCCCAATTCTCTAACCCTAACCCTAACCCTAATTTCTGCCCGACAGTTCGTCGATGTCCTCTGTCCGCCACCGCCCTGGCCTCCACCATTCCCGCAGCACCCGCTACCATTACCACTGCCGAACACCCAACCACCAACCCGTCTTCCCTGTCTCCGACAGCAACCACCAGCAACACAACCCATCATCTCCAGACCACCATTACCATCGATTCCCTATCGCCGGCAACCCAGCCTGCTGACACCACCACCTCACTGCCAACCATGACTCCAACCTCCATCACCGTCCTCCGACTTCATCCATCACCGCCAGTACCACACACGCCGCCGTCACAAAGCAAACCATCATCACCACCACCTGCAGGCAC
>JANAVB010008541.1:0-21768 GCA_029216955.1 Iris pallida
TTTTAGGAGTTGTTATACCATTATTGGACTTCATGATGTTGCTAGCTGAGGTAGATCTCACTATTCTTCTATGTGAGTTGCCTGGTAGTTGTTCTTAGTTTGTCTTATTTTTTCCTTCTAGTAGGTTCTATTGTTCTTGTGCCTTAGTTATCTTTCTTGTCTTATCTTCTTTAGATATTGGGTGATTGAGTACATTTGTAGTTCATGGACCTTCTAGATGTAGTGTATATTTATTGGGTACTAGACAGTGTTCTACCGCCGATACTGCGGCGTAGGCTGGGCGTGGCCCACGTATTCGTATCCGTATATCCGGGTGCGGGTCGTGACACCTCTCAACCACCAACGACGGACAAACAAAAGCAAAAAGAAGGGCATTTTGACAAGCCCTCAGAAAGGATACAGCTACAGGTTGGACCGACCCTACAATTTGGACATACTGGCTCAGTTTGCCAACACCCCGGCTAGGCTGTCGCTTTTTAAACTCCTCCGTCTCTCCAAGAAGACCCAGAAAGCTCTGATCGAGGCATTATAGAACATCGAATCCTACTTGGGATAGATACAACAGCTGGATGAGGATCGTGCTACTTGTCCTACTTGCCACACTGTGATAGAGGCTATGCCTAATATCACATTCTTACAATAAGATATGCTGCTAAAGAATAATAGGCATGCCCGATCCCTGTACTATACAGGATACGTTGGTACTATCAAGGTCGATCGTATGCACATCGACCCCGGTTCGTCCGTGAGCGTTATCCCCTACCGTCTACTGCATATATTGTTGATTCCTATGCACTAACTTTCCGCAACCCAAACCACGATCAGTGGTTTCAATAACGGCAAGAGCTGTCCAGAAGGAAAAATCTGCTTGAAAATTCAGATTGACGACCTGAAGGCTGAAGCGACTTGCTATGTCATTGACACGGATGTCTGCTACAATATCCTGTTGGGACAACCTTGGATCCACAAACACATGATCGTGCCATTTACCGTCCATCAATGCTTCAAATATGTCAACAGCGATGGAGTGGTAAAAATTGAGTTTGCAGACATTGACCCCTTCAAAGGGGTTGAGGTTTACTATATTGAGTCTCGGCTATTCTGAATGAAACACCAGAAGGCCTCAGGCAAAGACGTCGATGACGAAGCCGAGGTGCAAACTGCCACCAAGGAGCTAATAAAAGTGCATCTGAAAGAACGCCCTAAGGCACCCACAGCTGAGACTACCACTTCTCTAGTAGTCCGATTGAAAGGAGGGCCACCTACCAAGGAATGCCCTGCGACATCTGCAGTTCAAGCTACAACTCCTTTGGTGGTATGATTGAAGGGTAAACCACCAATGAGGAGAAACCCTTCTGTTGAGTCGATTAAGGTGATGCTGCACGACCCGCCTCGTTCTACTCCATCTTTGCCCATCTCAGGAGCTGGGGGTAGAGATCTTATTGATGCTGTTGTGCCCAACTTTTCCACTTTTGACGGTGTAAACCCTGAGGACGATTTGTCCTACTTTATTAATAAAGGAATGCCCTTAAATTACTCTCCTAATTTCCCTGCTTATGCTCTAGAACAAAACCTGGGTTTATCACTACAGAAACAGATCGCGTCTGTTGATTCTGCAAAACAAGTACTCCCTATACGTGGCACCTGTTTTATAGTACAGACGAGAAAAGAGAGAGAAGTACCCATCATCTTTGGCCAAGTAGACGGCTCCCGAACTCATAATCTTTGTGAGCCTGAACCCGAAGTCGGTTCAGTTCAGGTTCACCACTATACCCTGCAAGCCAGGTGCATCATCCAGAAGATGGGTTATGACTTAAACAACAATATGGGTCTCAATTACAGAAAGGGTCGGTATTTGTCGATCAAGATTAATGTCCTTGAAGGCAAGTCTGATTAGTATTACCAAAAAACTCGCAGTGGCCTCGGATATATCCCACCTAAAGTGCCCGAGGTTCCACGATGTAAGGTGGTGACACACTCATACTCTTCAGACTCCTCATGCGACTCTGGCACCAGTATCGGGGAAGTGTTTCGTATAATGTTGTCAGTAAATATGACTTCAACGGACCAGGTCGATAAAGACGATGAGCTATTCTTCGAACCCCTCAAAATTGAACCTTGGGCTCATCAACTTGATGCCCAGTGGGAGAAGAGCTTCGAATTACATGACCCGCCTACTGAAGATGAGGTCGTACGAATCGACTTAGGAGATGACCCTTCTCCTAAACTGATCTTCATCAGCAAAAGTCTGAAAGGTGAAGACCGCGAGTCTCTTATTGAACTTGTAAGAGAATACATAGACGTCTTCGCCTAGAGCTACGAAGATATGTCGGGCTCAGACCCAAATGTTGTCGTACAAAAACTAAATATCCTGCCTAACGCTAAGCCAGTGAAGCAACAACAATAGCGTTTCCGTCCCGATACCATGAACACTATCGAAAAAGAAGTCAACAATCTAATAAAGAGCGGCTTCATCCATGAGGAACAACACCCAGATTGGGTGGCCAATATCGTCCTAGTTACTAAGAAAAATGGAAAGATCCGAGTCTGTATAGATTTTCGCGATCTGAACGCCGCTTGCCCGAACGACGAATTCCCGTTACCCATTACCAATATGATGGTCGACAACACCTGTAGATTTGAGCGCATGTCTTTCATGGACGGTTGCTCCGGTTATAACCAGATCAAGATGTTTCTAGACGACGAGAAACATGTCCTTTCGGACTCCGATGGGGGTATTCTCTTACACTGTGATGCCCTTCGGTTTGAAAAATGTGGGCACTATGTACCAGTGTGCTATGAGTATCATATTCCGCAAACACCTACGCAGGACAGTCGAATATTATATTGATGATATCGCTGTCAAAAGTCGCTTTCGAGGTGATCACCTTCATGATCTAAGAACCGTCTTTGACTTGATGAGGACATACCAGTTAAAGATGAACCCGACCAAGTCCTTCTGGGATTGTCCAGCGGCAAGTTCATAGGCTTTATTGTAACTTCAAAGGGCATTCACGTAGATACTGAGAAGATAAAAGCAATTATTGAAATACAACCGCCAAGGAACCTGCGTGAACTCCACGGTCTTCAAGGGCGCTTGGCCTACACCCAGAGGTTTATTTCTAATCTATCAGGACGTTGTAAACCCTTCACCGAGTTGATGAAGAAATGGGTATCTTATGTCTGGAATGAGGAATGCCAGCGAGCCTTCGAAGACATTAAAAGATATCTTACGAACCCTCCGGTCCTAGTAGCTCCGGTCATGGGAAGACCCTTTTTGCTGTACGTCCGATCCTTGGTTCATTCTTTCGGAGCCCTATTAGCCCAGAATAGCGACGCAGGTTACGAACAAGCTATATATTACCTCTGCCATCATCTGATCAGAGCCGAGCACAGGTATACCCCTGTGGAGAAAGAATGGCTCGCCCTCGTCTTCGCTATTCAGAAAACCATATATTATATTGTCGGGCAGACGATTCACGTCATCTCTAGGGTCAACCACCTCAGGGTCCTTACGACCAAGCCAGGGGCATTAAACTCACGCCTGGCCACATGGGCAAAACTTATGTCCCCCTATAACATAGTGTGTGTCCCGCAGAAAGCGGTCAAGAGTCAAGCGTTAGCTGATTTCCTAGCTTCCCATCCCGTAGCCGAGACATCAAAGCTCTACGAAGATATCCTAGATGAAGTAATAAATGCCCACACTTCTACAGAAGAGTCGATTTGGTGACTGTTCTTTGACAGTGCTTCAAGGACAAGTTCTAAAGGCAATATTATGGCTGGAGTGGGGGTAGTGTTAATCTCCCCCGACGACTTGGTCATTCAACGAGCGTATTCGCTCTCAGAACCGCGCTCTAATAATATCACCGAGTATAGTGCTCTCATCATCGAACTTCGACTAGCCAAAGAGTTGGGGGTCGACTCTCTAGAAGCTTACAGTGATTCTCAGTTGATTGTCAACCAAGTTCGGGAACAATACTAGGTCCAACATGAGAACCTGATCCCATACCATCAAGCAGCAATTTTCTTAATCTCTACTTTTACGGGATTCTTTATAGAATATGTTCCCCGTTTACGGAACCTGGAAGTTAATGCTCTAGCAGGATTGGCAGCGTCATTGGCAGCACCTGCTGGGACTCAGTACACTATCACGGTGATAGGGAAAGAATTAGTATGCCCTAGGAATTACTTATGCATGCAAGCCAACCAGTCCGCAGAGGCCGAAGAAGGCATTCGAGACTGTCGATCCCCTTTTATAGATTTCACAGTGTATAAAATCTTACCGGATAATGCAAAAGAAGCGGCTGCCATCAGAAGACGATATCTTCGATTTTACTGTGACACTCAAGCTAAAACATTATACTGTTGCTCCTTCGATGGACTTTTACTTCGATGCCTATCAGGCCAGGAGGCTAAAGATGCACTGCACGAGGCTCAAGACAGCACTTGCGGAGCTCATCAGCCGGGACCTAAACTCTAGGACCGACTCAGGCGTATGGGATACTATTGGCCTAAAATGATAGCCAACATCCTAGCATATGCTAAGAAATGCCGGATGTGTCAGATCCACGCTGACTTTATTCACCAACCGTCGGAGTACTTAAACCCAACGGTTGCATCTTGGTCGTTTGAAGCATGGAGAATGGACATCATCAGCACGGTTGCCCCTTCTTCATCAAAAGGTCATCGCTTCATCCTGGCTATAACTGACTATTTCTCTAAGTGGTCAGAAGCTATACCACTTGTAGAAGTGAAAACTTCCGACGTGATTAAATTCCTCAAGCATCATGTCATTTACCGATTTGGGTTACCTCGGAGAATCATTCACGACAATGGCCCACAATCATTCATGTATACCCTGTTTGGTCCGATTCTGACACAGTTGATCGGATCGCATCATGTCATTTATAGAAGTTGATTTCATCGACTACGTGTCGAGAAATCGAATCCCAAATATTGACAAGAACCCGTTTTCAAAACTACGAATTTTTAATAAAACTCTCCGGTACGATGTGCGTCCGGCCAAACCGAATGACATGGTCATGAATTGAAAGCATCAAAAGGTGCGTATCGACTTTAGGGACATGTGGGCTTTGACGGAATTCATATTGGTCGCGTGTGCGCGATAAATTTGATGCGTATCCGTCGAAATTTACCATACCGGCCTCTTTGCAAAATTTCTAATTACTTTGTGCACGTTCGTCAGATCGAGACAAAACTTGCGCCAACAGGACCGTATCATTTGTCTGGTCCTGTATGCCAAGTTTGGTCAGATTTTGAGACTGCTGATCGGATCACCGTTTTGTGGGCCCCACGATCCGACTCAACGGGCGATTTCGTGCACGGCCCACCGAAATCCAAAATTGGACATATCGTTGGGTTCATATCATCAAAACGAATCCGTAGACATATAGTTTGACGACTTTAGAGACCATTAACTCTGGCACACTTTTCGGTGCAAAGCGGATTCAACGGCGGACATCATTTTGGTCCAAAATTACCGTTTTGCCCCTGTGTCCAGAATTGGACTTAAGGACAGACAATCCTAGCTAATTTGACTATTCTGAGAATGTTGGCAATGTCTGTTTCAGCTTTCGGAGACAGTTGTGAGAATTGGACTTTATGGCTTACCAGTTGACGGTATATCGTTGGTTCTTCGTGCTACCACCAGGCAAGTATACCTTGCCGAACATATGCAGTATTTATATTATTTTCTTTCTATTGTACTTCTTCCATATGGTTACCTATTTCTTATATTATAATTGGTTTGTCATCGACTGTTTTACTTGTTTCTAGATTTACGTGCACGTATAGGATATTCGTTATTGTTTGTCTATTGGTCTTCTTCATGTTATCGTGTCATGTGATAGTCGCCAGTTCTACACCTTGTTCTTGACTTGACCATTCTTGACTGGGAGTATCTTGTATTGTACTACAGTTGAGACATACTATAGATTGGGAGTATCTTACATTGTACTACGACCTATAGCAGATTCTTTGATCTTGATATTGATTGATTGACTTGACTTGTGACATACTATAGATTGGGAGTATCTTGCATTGTACTTGATTTATAGGAGTCTACGTGACCTTGTATTCCTTTAGGAGAGGAGATCGATACTAGAATTGGTTATTCTCGACTGGGAGTATCTTGCATTGTCCTATAGTCAAAACCTACTATAGATTGGGAGTATCATGCATTGCACAACAAGCTGTAGGGGTTAATCATTTGATTGATGGCTAAGTCTAGTATTACATTTCCATATGACCTGTCGTGTCTTAGATGTCCTTCTTGCACCGTCCTTATCTTCCATACATGTTTTTTACTGTTATATTAGTAGGCATGTTTTATGTATCTTGTGTTCTTTGTAAGGGGTTCATTTGGTTCCGAGTGGTGTATCTCGCGAGAAATTGATTTTCTTGTGAGAATTTTTTTTTTAAATATATATATATACATATATGAAAATTATTTCTAAAAATCCAAATAAATACATAAATTTCCTAAAAGAATTCTAAAATATTTTTATAAAATTTTAACCTTATGATGTACATTTCGTCATAAATGTACATAATGTTACCATAGACCGCTATGACGACTAAATCAAAATAATTATATTAATAAATAGAAAACCCTTAAAAATTAATAAAATATGGTTTTTATATAAAATAAAATTTTGAAAAATACAAAGGTTTACATTCTACCCAACTTATAAAACTTTTGCCCCCGAAATTTAAATTTAATGATGGGGGTATGCAGTGCAATGTGTATAGAAAGGAAACTAACATATGAAAATCGTACCTTAGGTTTCGAACAAATGAGGGTAGCGATTTCGAATGTCATCCTCGTGCTCCCAAGTACTCTCCTGGCGAGAGATGCTTCCATGCTATACAAACCAATGGGATAGATTCATTCTGCAACACCTTCACTCGGTGATCATGGATACCTACTGGTTGCTCTTGTAGAAGCATAAAAATTTCAGCAAATAAAGCTGTATACGCCCAAGACAAAGAAGGACATATGCGCCCAAGTGAAGCTCCTACGTGTTCAAGCCACCCTGTGAAGCTCCTATGCACCCATCATCCTATGAAGCTCTATACGCCCAAGCCTGTTAAGCTCTATGCGCCCAAGCCACCCCTTGTGAAGAAGGGCGCATAGCCTGAAACAGGGCTATGCGCCCAAGCCTGACTCGGTCAAAGTCATGATCAAAATGTGTACCGAAGCGTACGGCTACGTCAGTCTCCACGAGCAGTCGTGCACCGAAGCATGTGGCCACGTCAACACCACGACCAACCCACGATCTCACAGCCTGCATACGCCTACACCCTAAGCGCCCAAGGCAGGGCTATGCGCCCACATGAAAACTAGTGTGTTTTCCTCATATGGGCGTATAACATCATTTCAGCTCAAGAACGACTATAA
This sequence comes from Iris pallida, assembly GCA_029216955.1. Classification (NCBI taxonomy): domain Eukaryota; kingdom Viridiplantae; phylum Streptophyta; class Magnoliopsida; order Asparagales; family Iridaceae; genus Iris; species Iris pallida. The sequence continues at coordinate 7,421 of JANAVB010008541.1, forward strand.
AAGGGGCCTCATCCCTCTTCAAAACACAGAACGGAGAGCGTTTTCAAAAGCCAAATTGCTGCACTTCTTGCCAGTGAGCTGAGAGTTAGCAATTTTCTTAGATTTTCTTCCACTTTTGTAATCGGACTATCAACGGAGTAAAGGAGCAACTGTCGCTTGATCTCCATCGTCCAATTCCCTAGAATTCTTTTTTGTACTCGGGGATCCTCAGCGCAGGATCTCTCAGGCGTACTCGATTTGTGGTGCCTTGCGCCAATAAAGAAAAGACAGTGTTTCTTCTTCTTTTTGTGTGTGTCTACAAAAATGGTGACTCTGCTAGGGACTACCTTTTCCTCTGACGAGAAGGTGGTGACGCAATCCGATATAGACAAAGTGGGGAGCACTCAAATTTGATAAACAGGCGTTCGAAGAGATGCTCTCGAGGGATGGCTCTACTCCCTCAAAATCAGCGAAGCCAAACAAGTCTTGCAAGACTTGGCTTCCGAAGGCTCGCTGTGCATATCCTGCTAGTGTCATAGCAGATATGCAACTGGAAGACTCTGTCACATGGGCGCATGACTCTGCCACAGAAGTTCTCCAAATGGAGAAGGCTCACACCGTTCAAGGCTCTTCTAGCCCAGTAACGTCTTTCCTGTACAACCAACAACAGAGTGTTCGATTCTCGAGACTTGGCAAAGGAAAACACTACGATGCCAAGAATCGGGGTTTACGACACTCTGGGTAAACCCAGCGAGGCTTACAAACGAAGGAGGCAAAACTGGAAGAAAGTAGCGCTGCTCCATCAAGCATGCGCCCAAAGCCATGCACCCAAGGGGATGTTTGGACGCATAACCCCAACCAGAATGCTTCTGTCTTCAACAGACTGGACATCTCGGGTCATGCGTCCAAGGCTATGTGCCCAGGCTCACTGGATCTATACTATGAACCCACATCAAGGAGACTCAGACATGATGTCAAGAAGCATGTCCCCAAGGCCAGTCTCAAAGGCCTATGTGCCCACAGCAAAAAGATAGGCCCCAACGCGTATAGCACGGGGCTGTCTTCACAGACATCACAGAACTTAGGTGTGGGGGTTGCCCCTGTACATGAATTAAGTCTGGATGCGCTAACTCTCCTTACGAACCTGCATGCAAAGCTTGGCGATTCATGCAACATGGGTTGTAAGGAAAAACTCCCTTCCGCTGACTTGTGCGACATGATAAATCATAAGCGTAAAGCAGAGGAGGATATAACAATCCATAGTGCACATCCGTGCACCAATATTGTTATCAACTGTTGTTGCTCCAAAGTAACAAGAGTTCCTCAGAGAAAGTCTGTGTTTCGACGGCTGCACTTCTCTGACGATGAAAAGCCGCTATGTGTCTCATCCAACATGGCTTCATAGGGTCCTCCTTACGGAAGCCCCAATCAAAGACGGTGGACCACAAACCCAACTTTCTCTCTCAGTTCCGTGAGAAGAAGAAGACGAAGTCTACCAACAGATAGCCAATAGGCTATCACATCTGAAGGAGTCTATATGGGCACCCGGTCAAAAGGCAAGATTCCATACAGAAGACGAAGAATCCCAAGCTGGAGGTAGTATTCCCTCAGGGTCTGAAGTGGAGGACCCTTACACTGGAGGTAGCCTTCCAGAGGACGACGATCTCTCCGAGTCTGATGGTGACTATCTACCTCCTCTACCTGAAGACGCGGGACTTGCCCACTCAGAGACAGACAGTATCAGCACCAGTTGTACTATTTCCTCTGTTCATCCTCGCATGTTATCTACACACATGGCGGACGAAGAAAGACCTGAAGAACCAGTGACCAGACCAGTAAACGGCTAGAGGGTCTTGAAACAGCATTCGCCAAGATCACTGATATGCTTACCAGTATCATGGCGGTCCAAACTGCTGGAGCAGTCCCTCCACCTCAATAAAACATCTCGGCTCACGCTAGTCCGACACATAGCAACAACCCTCATTCCCTACAAAAGGAGTATCATTCCGTTGTGCCTCCTCCAAATCTTACAAATGTTGGGGGTGGTCCTTCGCCAACGACGTCTGACAACCGTTCAGCAGCTATTTTCCAACACCTGCTCAATCAACAGGATGCAATTCATTCCCTGGTCGCCCGTCTCGACACTATCTCACACAAAGACGAGCTGCAGAAGATGGGGATATCTCAACCTTATCCCCTTGAGTGGGAGAATGCTATTTGCCCTCCTAACTACTAGCCGTTGAGGCTGATATTCGACGGATTAACTTCTTCTCGTCAACACATGACGTACTTCAACACGCAGACTCTACACTTGCCCAGAGACGATCCGTTCTTGTCGAAGCTGTTTATTAGCACCTTGCAGGGGTAGCTTTCGAATGGTTCTACAGTCAGTCTGACGGATGTATCAATTTATTTAAAGACTTGGAGAGGTTGTTCCTCAACAGATTTTATGAGAGTGGCATGCATGTTAATATGTCCACACTCATCGAGACCAAGCAAAGGAGGACCGAGTCTATTATCGCCTTCATCGAACGCTTCAGGCGGATAGCACTAAAGATGCCCTTCGGCATACCAGACTCAGAACTTATGGATACTTGTCGACATAACTTCCTTTCTATGGTAAAGTTTTGTCTGGGTATACATAAGTATGATACATGGCCCGCTTTCATTGGGGCCGCTGATGCTGCTGAAAATGACGTTTCTAACCTGGAACTATTGGGGTTGAAAACATCCAAATCCGAAGACAAGGGCAAGCATCCTCAAACTATCCCTATCTGCGAGGGTAAAGGGAAAGAAGTCCTGAAGGTCAAAAAATCCAAAGGAGCTTCCAATTCTCAGGGCGCCTCCGACAAGCCTAAGAAGACCTTCTCCTTTGATGAAGACGATGTCATTACCATCTTTCATACATTGACAAAGGATAATAAACTGACATTGCCTCCACCACGACGTCCTGCGAAGGCGAACCAGCTCAACGATCCTAAGTACTGCCTCTATCATCAGTACGTGCCTCATTCCACCAAAGTCTGCATCGTCCTGAAAGAGAAGATACAACAGCTTATCGACAGCCAAGTGATCAACCTCGAAGCTGAAGACAAGGTCGTATCTTCTAACATGATCTCTCTTCAGTTTGGTGACTTTCCTCCTAAAGAAGTCCCAGATGGCGTGGTCCCGATTCCTAAGGCAATAATGGAAGTCATCAACCTAATGCCAGCTCGTAACTCAACCTTGGTGCCACTCACAACTGAACGTGGTGAGATCATGTGGGTCCATCCGGACCTTGTGCAAGAAGTGACGCAGGGGGTGATACCTCCCAAAGAGAAAAGGGGCAAGAAATACAAGTCATGCCATATGGTATCCTCTTCCATCTACGAGATTCTATCTGGCGAGACGTGATCGGAGAAGCCTTATATTCGGACATATAACCCCGTACAAGAAGAAGTAGTACCTTCTCAACAACCTGCTGCCCCCACAAGCTCAGTAGCCAGCCCGTCTAAGCCTCCAACTTCAGACAAAGCCAAGCAGAAGGAGACGCGGTTTGACAAGTCTCTGAAGGCGTCAGCTCTCGAGGGCATGGATCGGCCCTACAACTTTGACATACTGGCACAACTAGCCAATACACCTACCAGGTTGTCTCTGTTCGATCTGTTGCGACTCTCCAAAGAAACTTGGAAGACCTTAAGTGAGGCATTACTACATGCTGACTCTTACCTCGCCAAAGTCAAAGCCCCCGCTGAAGACCCTGTCTGCTGTCCTCACTGTCACAGTACTATGGAAGTGGTGTCCAACATCACCTTTTTACAGTAGGATATGTTACTATGGAGAATCGGTTCTCTAACAATCTCATCCCCCCAAGGATGATGGCAATGAAGCTGACAATGAAGATGAAGCAAGTTCATCCTCCAATGGTGGTCCCCTGATTATCCGAGTCAAAGGACGTACTACTCCAAAAAGTACTCTGAAGCCTCTCACAATCTGGGTGAAAAAGAAGAACCCTGACAAGGTCAAACCATTGACCATCACTCTCAGCAAAACACCCTGGGAGGAACCTACTGATACCTGTCCTCCCAATCCTGAAGAATTATCCTACGTGGTGAACTCGGCCAAAACAGTGGCTCCTCTTCTAGATGATGATCCTCTCAATGAGTATATCAATACTCATAATAATATACCTTCAGCGGATGATGTTATTCCTGAAGAAGAACTTGCGTATTTCCTTAGTAAAGGTTTATCTTTGAATTACTCCGATGTCTATCAATCTGTAAACCATTACATAGATATGATATACGCACTGGAGCACGACATAGGACCACACCTCTGCATGTCGGTCACGATGCCTCACCTATAGAAAAAAGTTTACCTAGAAGATATCCACTACTTTATCGTTCTAGCCAGAAAGAAGGATGAAGAACTAATCATTTTTGGTCGTATAATTGGCGAGAGAAAGTTCGTTCCAGACTCTACTTCTTCCAAGCACAACACGGAAGCTGACTATGACTCTGGAAAAATGCAACTTTTTTGATATAGTTGGCAGGCCAAGAATATCATCCAAAACATGGGATATAACATCAAAAGTGACCATGGACTAAATTACGGCCGGGGACGACGATTGCCAATACGACACTTTGCTCCTCCCGGCAAACCTGAGAACTACTATCAACGAAACGGTGTTGGTTTGGGCTATGTCACTCCTCCAACAACTCCCGAAAGATCAAATAATGAAGCAGATCATTGTTCTCATTCTTCTGACTCCTCTTTCTGGGACTCAGACTCCAGCATTGGCGACATGTTCAAAGCAACTCTGTTCGTCAACATGGTTTTCGTTGACCAAATTGCAGACGATATCCAATCGATCGAGCTCGAACAATAGGCTCAAAAGATGGACACTAGGTGGGAGCTGCGCTTCGAACAACGTGAACCACCTACCGAAGACGAAGTCATCCAAGTCAATTTAGGAGATGAATCATCTTTTAAACCAATCTTCATCAGCAAAAGTCTATCTGACAAAGAACTCCAATCTCTTATATAGCTTATAAGAGAATACATTGACGTCTTTGTATGGAGCTATGAAGACATGCCAGGCCTGGATCCTAAAGTCGCCATGCACCGCCTGAATATTTCGTCTAAAGCTAAGCCAGTGAAGCAGCAACAACGACGATTCCGACCAGATGTCATGGAGGCCATCGAAAATAAAGTAAAGAAGCTCATTGCCAGTGGATTCATTAGCGAAGAACAATACCTGACTGGGTTGCCAACATCATTGCAGTCATGAAAAAGAACGGTAAAGTTCGAGTCTATATTTATTACCATGATTTGAACTCTGCATGCCCGAAGGACGAGTTCCCTCTACCGATCACCGACGTAATGATCGATAATACTTGCGGCTTCGAGCGGATATCCTTCATGGATGGTTTCTCAGGCTACAACTAGATCAAGATGTTCCCCGATGATGAGAAGCACACATCTTTTTGAACACCGTTGGGGGTTTACTGCTATACGGTAATGCCCTTCGGATTAAAAAATGTATGGACGACATACTAGCGAGCCATGAACACAATTTTTCACGATCATTTGCGCAAAACAGTGGAGTGCTACGTAGATGATATCGCAGTTGAAAGTCGTCTCAAGGGTAACCACCTCCAAGACTTGAGAACGGTGTTCGAACTAATGCGTGCACACCAACTCAAGATGAATCCAACCAAGTCTTTTCTGGGAGTCTCCAGCGACAAGTTCCTTGGTTTTGTCATCATTTCAAAGGGTATACATCTAGACCCGAAGAATGTGAAGGCTATCCTCGATATGCATCCTCCAAGAAACCTCAAAGAACTACGCGGACTGCAAGGAAGGCTAGCCTATATCAGACGATTCATTTCAAACCTTTCTGGAAGGTGTCAATCATTCACTCAGCTCATGAAGAAAGGCGTATCTTTCGTCTGGACTGAACAATGTCAACACGTATTCGACGACATCAAGGCATATCTCACAAGCCCTTCAGTATTGGTAGCTCCAATAATGGGAAAACCTTTGTTACTATATGTCCGTGCTATGGACCATTCTCTTGGCGCCCTCCTAGCTCAGAAGAATGAAGGCGGCCATGAACAGGCAATCTACTACTGTTTTACTTAACAAAATGTCTAAAAATTGGCTTTTGAAAATAAAACGAGAAAAAGTACAGAAAGTACAAATTGTTCTAGGAAGTATTACTATGGAAGTCTGATCTAAAGGCGATCACTTTGTTCCTTGGACCATATGACGATAATGAAGATCACTGCTAGAAGATGAACAGCCGAAAGAACTAAGTCACCAGAAAGGTATCGACGTACTTGGGCACTGATGGCGAGGTCGAATGCTTTCCTGCTTTGCTTCACTCTGTTCTGGAAGAAATGTTGAAGAAGAATGCTCTGGAAAATCAAAGTCTCTAGGCTCTGATCTCTGTGTTCTCTCATGTCTATGTCTCTGTCTCCTTTCCATATAAAAAAATAAGTCTATTTATAGACTTCGCTTTTTGTGCGTAAAACTCAGCAAAGTCCTGTCTTTACGCTAGTAACTGCAACCCATGACTGAAGTCATCCTCTACACACGTTGACACGTGTCCCATTATTTCAATAAGAATAGGATACATGTACACACGTTCCTCGAGATATGTGGCATAAAAGCCATGTAGGCAAACCACGTTCCAAAGCAGTCAGGAAGGATAGGGCATAAAAATAACCCAAATATACTCTGAGCGTAAAGTAGTAAACTAGGCGTAAAATAGCTCTAAAATGGACTTCTCGCATAAAATGGTTGATAAAACAACTTTGAGCGTAAGAAGTAGCCCAAATAAACTTTATGCACACGTTAACTTTGAGCGTAAAAAGCTCATATAGTATTCATGCGTAAAAGAAGCCATCTTGTGAGCGTAAAATAGCTCAGTCTACATACTAAACGATAATATTGGTTTCTGTGTAAACCAAATCCCTTCGAATTCTGTGTTATACGCTGTCAGTATCAGACCCATTATCACTTTATATTAAATGCATGATTTGACAACCTGTCTCTGGCGTAAAATAGTTGGCCTGTCCCTGGCGTAAAGTAGTTGACCCGTCCCTGGCGTAAAGTAGTTGGCGTAAAACAGCTCATTTGAGTGTAAAGCTCTATCTCTTTGACTCAGTCTATGAAGTACTTTTTACGCTCCTACAAGACCCCCTTCAAAGTTTTCGGAATTTGAAAAGACTTCAAGAATTTCGAAATACTTTGAACATGAAAAGTCAAGAAATGGTGTCGATCAATACTCATCTGTCATAATGAATTTTCTCTCGAAACATTCGAACGCCTCTTCATCTCCCCGAGTTGCATTGATAATGTTCAGTTTCCCATAGGGAATACGAAGGGTTGATTGATTTTATATATATAAGGAGAAGTTTTTCATTCTTACTTCTCATCCTCATACTGTTATGGCACCGAAGAAAGAAATAGAGACTGACAAGGAAAAGGCTCAAGGCTCAAGGCTTGATATAGAGACGGAGATCGAGCGAGCACGCAACTTCATGGAGTGCTTTGGACTGACTCCAGCGATCTTCGATCGTATAAATGGTGGTCCCTCAACTGCCTATGAAGGATCAGGTGATGCAAAAGCATTCCTCAATCTGATGCATCGTTCAGGGATCCACAATGTGCACTAGTTAGACGCCTGGCAGAACTGCAAAAATTACTTTAAGATGTTTCTGCTCCACCTTAGGAAAATAAGGAGCTTTTGTAACCTTTTATCTTATCCAAGAAATGAATAAAATACTTGTTTTGTGATCCTATCATTTATTTTGCAATTAAACAATAGGCATGAGATAGAAAATACTTATCAGAGGTAATATGGACATGATAAGTCTTCGAAACTCAATAAATTATATCTATCCAGAGGTAATATGGACATGATAGATAATGAAAACTTATTTTCTGTTTAGAATATATAATACTATCAGAGGTAATATGGACATGATAGATCATAACAACTCAAAGAAAAAATAGATTAATATCTATTCAGAGGCCAAATGAACATGATAGATAGGAAATACAAGCAGATTTAATATTTATTCAGAGGTCATGATAACATGATAAATAACAAATCCAACTTTTTTAATCAACTGATAAGATAAAAGATTAAAAAATTTCTCCGAAGAGACAAGTTACCAGCTTAACCAAACATTGGTAGCTGGGAAAGAAGACAGATGTCATGCCAATATCGATGAAAGAATGAATGAACCAACGTTTCTTTTAGGAAAAGACAGATCAATTCAATTCCAGAAGTAAATGGATGAATCTGATGTAATGAATGAACAGGTCTTTTCGGGAATGAAAAGTTGTTTTCAATTTCCCAGACTGGTTCATTAATAGCTCTCTCCTATTAATAGATGAGAACTTTTTGTAAAGCTTCATCCTTATTTCCACTCCTCTATCAAAAATGTCTTCTAAGGACGTGTAGAAAAAGAATGAAGTCTCCATGAAGGTTGAGGACGTCATCGAGACGCGCCCCGTTAAGCCAATTGTGTCAGGTCTAACCGAAATAGGCGAAAGCTCTTCTACGCCCAAGCTACCACAAGACATCCTCACTTTCTTAGTAGAGCCAGGGAAAACTCCTGAGGAAGAGGCGCTGAGGATGGCTGCCTGCAAGTTTTTCGTGAACTCAGGCAATGATGTCTTCAATGCATTGGCCGACTATGTATTTAATAAGGAAGGCAGTGGTCCTTGTCCTTAATCCTTTGTTTTGAACAAAAATAATAATAAAAGAGATTTTATTTTCATTCTGTTTCTTTTTTTTATACATAGTACTTTTTAAGAAATTTGCCATTGATCGGCATCATAAGTAGATCTCCATTGGGCTTGGATAACCGATAGGTGCCATTGGAAAACACGGTTTCGATTACATAAGGGCCTTCCCATTTTTCTTGGAATTTCCCTTTGCTTTTGTGAGTCATCACCATCGGTCTTCGAACAGCTAATACCAACTCACCAACCTTGAATACCCTCTCTTTAACTTTACGATTGAAAGTTCGAGATATACGGGCTTGATATAGCTCAATATGTTGTTGTGCTTGAAGACGCTTCTCGTCCAATCCTTCAAGTTCTTGGAGTCGTAAGCGATCATTATTCTCTATAGTTAGCTCATTAGTAATGGCTATTCGAAGAGATAGAATCTAAATTTCCAATGGAAGGACAGCCTCACATCCATAAACCAGTAAAAATGGTATAAAACCAGTAGAAGTTCGGACTGTTGTACATTAAGCCCATAAACATTCTCCAAGTTTCTCATTCCAATCACGTTTATTAGAAGAGACAAACTTTTTGACAAGTTTGATGATCGTCTTGTTAAAAGCTTCGGCTAAACCATTAGCAGTTGGATTATAAACCGTAGAAGCTAGATTTTGAATTCGATTCTTATCACAGAATCGATAAAATGCCTGACTGGCAAATTGTGGTCCATTGTCATGAATTATTCGTCGAGGAATCCTAAAACGATAAATGACATGGTGTTTAATGAAGCTGATCACATTAGATGTTTTTACTTCAACAAGGGGAACTGCTTCTACCTACTTAGAAAAGTAATCGGTTATAGCTAATATAAACCGATGTCCTTTAACAGAAGGGGGGTTAATAGGCCCAATAATATCCATTGCCCCAAGCTTCGAAGGGCCAAGAAGCTACTGTAGGATGTAGAAATTCAGAAGGTTGGTGAATAAAGTCAGCATGAATTTGACAGGCTTTACACCTTCTGGCATAATTCACAGCATCTGCTATCATGGAAGGCCAATAACACCCCATTCTTCGAATGCGATCTTGTAACTTCGGACCTGGTTGACGAGCACCACAGACACCATCATGAGCTTCTCGGAGTGTTTGTTTGGCTTCACTTTCTGAGAGACAATACAGCAAGAGTCCATCATATAAACGACGGTATAGCATATGTAAAGACGAATCATAATAGAATCGAAATGATCGTCTCTTAATTGATGCAGCTTCTTTTGGATCTTCAGGTAAAATCCCATAAACCGCATAATCAATGAATGGACTTCTCCAATCCCTCTGCTGGGAACTTAACTCTGTAGTATAACTCTATTCAATATATAGATTATAACACATAATAAGTCTCGGTCCAATAAAGTAATTGTATTTTGTCTTCGAATTGGAACAGCCAAGTCTGCAGCTAAGCTAGCAAGAGCATCAGCTTCCACATTCTGAAAATGTGGTACAAATTCGATGAAGAATCCTTCGAATAAAAGGACCAACTCGATTACCACTTGATGATAAGGGATGAGATCAGGATTTCTGACTTCATAAGTCCCTCTAACTTGATTAACAATCAGTTGAGAATCTCCATAAGCTTCTAGGGATTCAATATCCAATTGTTTTGCTACTTGGAGACCAATCAATAGAGCATTATATTCTGCTACATTGTTGGAGCAAGGCTCATTGAGAGAATATGTACGGTATATGACCATTTTATCAGGAGAAACCAAGACGATTCCTACCCCAGAGACAATATTACCTTTAGGTCCAACCCGTGATGCTCCATCAAAATATAATTGCCAGATGTCATCCTTCAAAGTCATGTTGCAATCCACGACTTCATCTAGAATGACCTCATATAACTTCGATGTTTCAGGTATAGGGTGAGCAGCTAAGAAATCAGCTAATGCTTGACCCTTCACTGATTTTTGAGGTCCATAAACCATGTCATAAGGAGTGAGCAACATCGCCCAGGTAGCTAACCTGGAGTTAAGAATGCTTGGTTTTCTCATCAACACCCGAATGGGATTTATTCTAGAGATAACATGAATAGTCTGTCCTGTCACATAATGTCTTGTCTTTTGGACAGCAAAAACTAAAGCCAAACATTCATTTTTTACAAGAGTATACCTGTGTTTAGCTCCGACCATCATTCGGCTAAGATAATAAATTGCTTGTTCGTGCCCCATATTACTTTTTTGTGCAAGAAAAGCACCAAGTGAATGATCCAAGGCTTGAACATATAGCGAAAATGGTCTTCCTACCACTGGAGGTACCAGAACAGGTAGATTTGTAAGATATTGCTTGATGTCATTGAAGGCTTTCTGACACGCTTTATCCCAAACAAATGATACACCCTTCTTTAATAGACGGAAGAAAGGTTGACATCTCCCAGAGAGATTAGATATAAATCTCCTGATATAAGCAATGCGACCCTGAAAGCCACGGAGTTCTTTCAGATTACAAGGAGGACGCATTTCAAGAATTGCTTTAACCTTATCAGGATCAACATGAATACCCTGAGAAGTGATGACAAATCCCAAAAACTTGCCACTTGAAACCCTTAAGAAAGACTTAGTAGGGTTAATTTTCAATTGATGACGACGCATCAATTCAAATACTGTCTTCAAGTCTTGAATGTGATCATCTTTTGATCGACTCTTAACAGCAATGTCATCTACGTAACATTCAATTGTCTTCCGTAGATATTCTTGAAAGATGTTGCTCATAGCCCGTTGATACGTGGCACCGACGTTTTTAAGACCAAACGGCATAACCGTATAGCAGTAAACCCCAAGGGGTGTACGAAAAGCAGTATGCTTCTCATCTTCTAGATGCATCATAATTTGATTTTATTCTGAGAATCCATCCATGAAAGACATGCGTTCAAAACCACATGTATTGTCTATCATGACATCGGTAATCGAAAGTGGAAATTCATCCTTTGGACAAGCTGCATTAAGATTTCGAAAATCTATGCAAACTCGGACTTTTCGTTCTTCTTCTTAATAGGAACAATGTTGGCAACCTAGTCCGGTTGTTGTTCTTCACGAACAAAGCCACATGCGATCAGTTTTTGACTTCTGCCTCAATTGCATCCATCATATCTGGTCAAAAATGCTGTTGCTGTTGTTTTTAGGCTTGGCATTAGGAAGAATATTGAGTTTATGAGTAGCAACTTTAGGATCTAGACCCGGCATATTCTCATAACTCCATGCAAAGATATCAATATTCTTGGATTAGTTTTGTCAACTCTTCCTTTTCATCCTCAGAAAGGTTTTTACTGATGAATATTGGTTTGGACGTAGTTCCATCTCCAACATCAATCTGGACAATCTCACTCTGTAGGTGGTTGTCGCTGTTCAAAACGAAGTTCCCATTGAGTTTCCATCTGTTGAGCCCAATGATCATTCTCAAATGGTTCAGATTCACCATCAGTTTGAACCATGTTGACAGAGAATATTTGCTCAGATTCATCATAATAACCTCCTAACATATGATGAGTGAGACGTATCAGCTTCGATGAATTGAATTTCTTCCGAATCTGATGATTATGAAGAGCTAGAGGAGAATTCTTCTTGTATATCGTCATTAAACAGTGGGACGGATCATATCCTAACCCATGACGAGTTTTCTGGTAAAACAGATCACCACATAATGGTAATCGTCTATCCTTGCCTTGATTAAGACCTTGCATAGTCTTCAAATCATATCCCACATTCTGGATAATCTTGAGAGATTGTTGACTGTATTTGTCAATTCGGATTCTTTCTTTATCTTTATCTCTAAGATCATCCGTTTTAACAATAGGGATATTTTTAGCCAGGCCAAACACAATTTGACGCTTGTTTTTCTTATCTGACGGAATCACGAAATAAGATTCTTTGTGACGTCTATAAGTTACACAAGCTTGCGATAAAGCGTCTACAGGAAGAAGATATGGAGAAGATGTTAGGAACCTTTGAGCATAAGGTCCAACATCGACATGATCAGGAAAGGAATTTTCCTTATGGTCAATGTATAAGGTTTTTTCTGTGTCTATGTCGTCTTTATACTGGTGAATTTGATCATCAGAAGATAAAGTCATTCTTTCAACAAATTTGACAGCCATATACTCAAAAAGGAAATCTTCATTGATATCAGAAAGTGCAGAATGATCAATATTTACATCATTTACAATTTGACTGCTACGCTTCGGATTAATCACTAATGGACCATCATCCGTCTTTTGCGTAGACTTGCCAAGATTGACGATCAATGGTGGTTCTGGATCATTGTATGAGAAGTACGCCCTTTGACCTTGATCATAAGAGGTTGAACTTGGCTCTTAGCAGAAACATTCACTGATTCCTCAGATGAAGTTTGAGTTCTTCCTTTGACCTTGATCATCAGAGGTTGATTGTTGACAGGTTGGAGTTGGATTCGCCCTTTGACTTTGATCTTCAAAGGTTGCTCTTCTGGCGGATCTTCACTAATAGACTGATCTTTGGCAGATGATCGATCTTTCGCTATGTCTGATATCTCTTTCACATGCTCTTGTTTGTAGAGCATTGAATCAGAAAAATAGGCTTCGACACCCTTGAAAGGATTGATATCAGCAAACTCAGTCTTCACAACCCCTTGGAATCCACGTACTTGAAGCATTGGTGGAGAGTTGAAGGCACGATGTTATGCTCATGTAACCACGATCTTCCAAGAAGGATGTTGTAGGATACGTCTGAATTAATAATATAGAATGTTGCCATAGTTCGAAGATCACCAATCTGAATCTTCAGACGAATTTTCTCCAGTGGTTTACTTTTTCCAGAGTTGAAACCAACTATTGTGGTACTAGTGTAAGTCAAGTCACTAGTAGGAATCCTTAACGGTCTTAGCATACTTTGAAGAGTTATGCTAATGGAAGACCCAGGATCAATGTAAATCCTGTCAACTTCAGTGGATTCAATATACCCAGTATAGCACAAAGGCCTGTCATGCTTGTTATGCTTCAAACATATCTTCTTGTGTGAAGGTAATATTAGGAATTACCTCCATCACACTATGGCATTGTGGGCATGACACTGGTATATTATCAGGAGTCTTGAGTTGAGCTAAGCAGGAGTCAGCTTGCAGCAAAGCTTCACTCAAGATTTCACGACTTTCTTTAGAAAGGTGAAGCAACTCGAAGATAGATAGTCTAGCCGGAGTATTAGCTAACTGGGCTAGAATATCAAATTTATAGGGTTTCATCACCATCCCCTGACTGGAAGCAGACTTCAACGGGACGTCAAAGCGTATTGTTTTCTGTTTTCCCTTTTCAACCACAGATGGTTTAGCAGGAACATGAGACGGTTGAGTTGGTGGTGCTTCAATATCCTCTGCTTCTTTGGAGGATCCTTCATAATCTTTATGGTACTCTCTCCCAGATCTTGTACCAGCAAAGGTTTCTTCTTCAGACTCAGAAGAAGGAAGTACCATATTGCAGAATTTAGTCTTTCTTCCTTAGCCTTCTTCTTGCGAGGAACCTCAGAACCCAATCCAACAGTTGATTTTTGACTTTGAATTTGTAAAGGAAGTCGTATTCCTTTCTCATAATTCAAACCTTCTGCCTTTTGAAAGTTAACCCATTCTTC
>JANAVB010008542.1:0-28919 GCA_029216955.1 Iris pallida
GAGAGTTACTTAGCAAGTCAATATAGCCATCGCAATAGCATATCAAGATTATCTGTTAGGCTATTATCAAGATTACTTGTCAAGAGTGCGTCGCGGGCGCTACTTCAAGATTATTCATGTCAAGTTGTTTGTCAGAGTGCATCACGACGGGTCACTATTTATCATGTAAAGCCATGTTGTCATATCGTGTTCATGTAAGGGTACTTGTATACCAAAATTTACTTGGCCAAGAGTGCCCACGGGGCCACTAAGGATTATTAAAGAGGGTACATGCCATGCTGAGATCGTGTTTGAGCTCAAAGTATGCACGTGGCACAGATAATAACATTATACAAAGCTTTCATGCTAAGTAAGTCGTGTTCATGTGATCATGTCGTGATCATGGTTAAATTAAGACAAGTATGCCCAAGATTCACAATCATCAAATCGGTAGTCACAAGTTAGGCTGAGTACAAGATAAACCATTTAAAACATAAACAATATAATATAAAAGAACACAAAAGGTAAGGGCATGGGGGTCAAGGAAGCATGCGGCCAAAACATGCGGTCCGCAGGACCCAAGCGGTCTGCAGGACTTCATCGGTCTGCAGGACTGCAGCGGTCAAGGGATCATGCGATCTACAGGACCAAGACTGTCTGCATGACCAGAGGGGCCAAGAGACCATACGGACTACAGGACCAAGACGGTCCGCATGACAAGAGGGGCCATGACTCATGCGGTCTACAGGACCAAGGCGATCTGCAGGACTGCATGCGGCCAAGACTCATGCGATGTACAGGACCAAGACTGTCCGCATGACCAGAGGGGCCAAGACCCATGCCGCCAGACTCATGCGGTCCGCATGACCAAGGCG
Organism: Iris pallida; assembly: GCA_029216955.1. Classification (NCBI taxonomy): domain Eukaryota; kingdom Viridiplantae; phylum Streptophyta; class Magnoliopsida; order Asparagales; family Iridaceae; genus Iris; species Iris pallida. The sequence continues at coordinate 855 of JANAVB010008542.1, forward strand.
GTCCGCATGACTGCATGCGGCCAAACTGCTCATCTTCTCCAAAAATCCTAGAACGATGGCCATGGAACCCATGAACTTCAAACTTACATAACTCATCCAAAACAAAATGAAATCTAACAGTTATTTCTAAATTCTATAAATAGAGTTCCAAATCACTTTCAAAGCATCCCTAATGATCATAATCTTCTGAGCACTTATTGCAGCACTCTCCAACGGCTTTCTTCTTCGACATCGCATCGTCTAAGGGATAAAGTGATCGTCTCCTGATCAGATTTCTACAGTTATACTTCCCTAAAAATCAAATTGTACTCTTATACTCTTCTCAGTTTGTAATCAAACACTTTTTATTTTTGCAAACAGCTACCAGGGTGGAGCTAGCCGAAACCTTGAAGAAGATGATTTCTGACCTCAGTACTCCACCTTCCCAAAGAGTCTTTTAGAGGATTAATATAATATTCTCTTTTGAACAATTTTCTTTTATCATATTTTGATCAATGTAATAGTTTATATTCTTAAGATTAATGAAATGAAAAAGTTATTATTTTACGATTCTGTTACTTCATGTATCTATTTGAGAAACAGGCAATAAATATTATCAGATAAATACATTCAGAGGTGCAAGACGTGACGTATTTCTTGAAAATAATACCACTTATTATATATGTTCATAGGTCATGGATGTGACAGAATATAACTTGATGTGATATTACTTTTATGATGACGTTATCAGAGGTAATATGGACGTGATAAGTTGTTTGATATAGACGGTGGAATTCAAAGGTAATGTGGACGTGAGTTCGTATATCTGTTGATTATTCTTAAACCAACTGGGGCTCAAGAATAAGATGTCTCTTAAAACGACTGGATTTCAAAAGATGATATCGTGATGATATGTTGTGATGGATATTATGGTTTAATCTTTTGAGGATGTACTATAAAATTCGGGTTAGACTCAACTGGAGATTTTTTAGGACATATTGTCTGTGGGTTTACTCATTAAAGAATGAATAAGAGATAATAATTTGAAGCATTGTGTATGTAAAATATTTATTTAGAAAATATAATACATACTTTCAAACATAATATTTCTTCAAAAAATTTCCATTGACAGGCATCATAGCTATTCGATCGTCCATCCGGTCAGCTGGTAAGCTCTGTTAGAGAAGTCTTTGATTATGACATATAGACCTTCCCACTTTGGCTCGAACTTGCCTTTGCTCATGTGTTATAGTCATAGGACGTATAACAGTAAAGACTAGCTTGCCTTTTGAAAGGTCCGTACTTTGACTTTGAGGTTGAAAGCTTTGAGATGCGGGCTAGATATAGCTCAATATGCTGTTGAACTAGCAGCTGCTTCTCATCAAGTGCTTCAAGCTCTTGCAACCAAAGATGATTATTATTTCTACTATCAACTCATTTGCGATATCTATCCTCAGGAATGGAATTTGGATTTCTAATAGTAAGACGGCTTCACATCCATATACCAGAGAGAATGGTGTATAGCCAGTCGGGATAAGAACTGTAGTTCAGTATACCCATAGACACTCTCTAAGATTTTTGCTCTAATTCTGTTTATTAGCATAAACAAACTTTTTAAGAAACTAGTTGTCTTATTGAATGCTTCTGCTAAACCGTTGGTTGTGGGATTATAAGATGTAGAAGCAATGTTGTTGATTTGAGTGTCATTACAGAATCGGGCAAATGCTTGACTTACAAACTGATCTCCGTTGTCATAGATGATTCTCCGAGGAACTCTGAATCGATAAATTATATGATGCTTGATGAAGTTGATGACACTGCTTGTCTTGACTTCAGCAAGAGAAATAGACTCTGTCTATTTTGAGAAGTAATCGGTTATAGCTAGGATGAACCGATGTCCTCGAGATGATGGCGGATTGATTGGACCGATGACATCCATGCCCGAAGCTTCAAAGGACCAAGATGCTGCAGTGGATGTAAGAATTTGAATGGTTGGTGAATGAAATCTGTATGGATTTGACATACACGGCATCTTTTTGCATATTAAATTGCATTTGCCACCATGGTGGGCCAATAGTAAGACATATGTGAGCACCCTGAATTTTAGGGTTTATTTTAAATTTTTCTAAATGAATTATTTTTAATACATATTTGATTTTAATTATTTTTATCATTAATTGTTCATTTCTGTGACTTTGATTTCTGGAACGTCAGAGATGCCAATCTCTGAAAACTTTCTTCATGAGTTTGTAGTAGACAAGATTATCTTCATTTGGATATATCATGTCCCACTCAAACATGTTCCTTTGTACTCTTTTTGCATCGTACAACTTCGGGTCAATTTAGGCCATTTGATCGTTGAATACTTATTAATAAATTTTCCACTTTTACCTTTGATCATCATATGCACGTTGCCATGACTTTTAATTTAGGATCACAAGACTAGTCGTTTTCTCAAAACCAACTTTTCATGCATAATTTACTCAAGACACCCTACACCCATAACCTTCGTGTCCTACTCAGACACACCATCTTGTGCTTCATTTGCATCGCATAATTTTCTTGACACAAAACCCAAATTTAATTCATCCTACGAAGTCACATTTATTTCCGACTTGAATTGAGGACACCCTTTCGACCCAAACCTGTCGACCCAAAATATGGACACGACATACATTAAGCCTACTACCCACATGACTCTTGTGTCCCATTCAATTGAGCCCCCGTATGCTAATTATTTACCCGTGATCATAAATGACTAAATTAAATCATTTATTGCACCAAGTCCGATTTTGACCCGACCCGACTCAACTGAACCCAACCTAAGCTTCATGTTATCCCCTCATGAATACCAACACACTCATCCCCTACAAAACACCAAACACCTAGTGTTCTCCACTCAAAATATTCAATGACAACTCCAATAATTAATTCCTAAGATATAACTTAATATAGCTACACAAAATCTTGACCCATGATTTTGCCTCCATCAATCTCCTCATGACACTCACTCCCACACCACTTTTTTTCTGTCCGGCCCTAACAAATTCTCTCCCTACTTTTAGAGAGATTCTTCTCTCTCTCTCTCTCTCTTTCTTATACTCACCCCCAATTAAAGGACACCACACATCTTTCTCTCTCTCTCTCTCTCTCTCTCTCTCTCTCTCTCTCTCTCTCTCTCTCTCTCTTTCACACAGCAGCCAAGTTGGCTGAACCCATCCTCCCTTCTCCTCTTCTTTATCAACTTCATCATCACCACCTCTTCCCTACTCCATAGCCGACACCATAACCATCATCATCAGCCGACACCAACACCATCATCATCTTCTCGTTTTGGGACACGGCCCACATTAAGCCTACTACCCACATGACCCTTGTGTCCCATTCAATTGAGCCCATGTATGCTACTTATTTATCCGTGATCATAAATGACTAAATTAAATTATTTATTGCACCAAGTCCGATTTTGACCCGATACGACTTAACTGAACCCAACCCAAGCTTCATGTTAGCCCCTCGTGAATACCAACACACTCACCCCCCTACAAAACACCAAACACCTAGTGTTCCCCATTCAAAATATTCAAAGATAACTCTAATGATTAATTCCTAGGATATAACTTAATATAGCTACACAATATTGACCCTTGCTTTTGCCTCCATCAATCTCCACTACACATCTCCTCATGACACTCACTCCCACACCCCCTTTTTCGTCGGCTGGCCCTAACAAATTATCTCCTTACTTTTAGAGAGATTCTTCTCTCTTTTTTTCTTATACTCACCCACCCCCCGAATTAAAGGACACCACACATCTCTCTCTCTCTCTCTCTTTCTCTTTTTTACACATCAACCATATTGGCCGAACACATCCTCCCTTCTCCTTTCCTTCATCAACGTTATCATCACCACCTCTCCCCTACTCCACAGCCGATACCATCACCATCATCATCAGCCGATACCACCACCATCTTTATTTTTATTTTCTTCTCCTCCTCCTCACTACTTCATCACCATCAACACCATCTTCTTTCATCGCCACCACACCATCCCCGTGCACCCCAACTCCGGTACCGTGCACCCCGTACGGCTAGCAGGCTGTGAGCAAAGCAGCAGTAGTAGCAGCTGCGAGCGTGCAGCAGCGGCGGCAAACCTGCAGCAGCGGCGGCATGGCAGCACCACCACGTACCACCTTGTGCCACCACGAATGCCCCCTTGTCCGACAAACCCCCAGGAGACCTCCCCGTGGTGGTCGTCAACCTCTTCGATGCGTACAATAGGCGATTCATGCATTTGGCACAAGATTTCGTCGTGACGCGCAAAATAGCAAAGTCAAAATCTCATTTCGGGACAGCAACTTCGTACACATTTTTCGAGAAATTTGATCGTTGGATCGACGAACTCTTTGCGTCGTCATAATCTCGGTATATAACCCTTCACCCCTGTCAAGTTTCAACCGTTAATTCAATCGTTTGATATATCAAAACCGGCCGCCAAGTTGACCATTTAAATTGTGTTATTTTTGGACAGTTTTATGGAGCCAACTTCGTTGACTCGTATCTCCGCCATTGCAGCTCTATTAAGGTACCACCAGTTCCTGAGCACAGCTGGTGTAACCATCTTCTTGCCCTCAAGTTTTGTTTTTTTGTGAGCTTGTTTGATTGGTTGAATTTGATGCCAAAGTTGGCCGTCCGAATTCGTAATTTTCAACTTGTAAAATTCCAATTTTGGATCCGGGACTCCGGATTCCAATTCTGACCCCACCAATAGACTCATGGCATCTTTCTGGCACGAATTCATATAAAGTTTTATAGATTTGGAAGACGTGGGCCCTGGCACGTATTTCAATACAAAGCGGGCCCCATAGTCCGAGTCAACGGACCATTTTGAGATTGGCTCATCGGAATCCAATTTCGGATATACCATTGAGTTTGTATCATCATTCTGGACTCGTTGACATATACTTTTCAATATTTAGTGGACATTGGCTCTGGCACACATTTTCGTGCAAACCGAAATTTCAATATCCTGGTCAACGGACCATTTTGAGATCGGGTCAACGGAATCCAATTTCGGATATACCGTTGGGTTTGTATCGTCATTCTGGATTCGTGAACATATAATTTGTTAGGTTTAGTGGACTTATATCCTTGCACATATTTCGGTGCAAAGTGGGTCCATTACGGACACCCTTTTGACCCAAAATTACCTTTTTACCCTTGTGTCCAAACTGGACTTATGGGTAGGCTATCCTAGCTGATTTGACCATTCTGGACATGTTGGTGATGTTTGTTTCATCATCTGACAATGCATGTAGATATTTTCTATATGTATCACCATTAGTTATAATTAATTCTTATTATGTTCGTATTTCGGAATTAGTGCAACGAAACTGAGATTAATCGATTCCAGTGATCTCACATCGCTGAAATTGACAAGATGGTCATGTGGACATTTATGATAAGATTATGAACCTTACGATCTTATCTCGATTTGCGTGTCGTAGGTTTTGATTTATGAATAACGAGATACAGCTTGATATTTTAATACTTAGACTAGATTTGACCCTGTGTGACCAAAGTATATGGTATCGTGGTAGGTAAATGTTAGGAATATGATACTTAGAATAGTTTTGACCTCGGTTGACCAAGTTTGACTATTTTGACCAAAAGATAACTATAAGTCAACCTTTGACCTAGTTTGACCTAGTGTGACCTAGTTTGACTGAGTTTGACCTAGATTTCTTAGCATACATTAGAAAATTATGCCTAACACCGTTAAACCCTAATTAACTCATATATATCTCATCTTAAGGTTTGTGACATCACTCTGAGCATCGATCTCATTTGACAGCTCACAACTGCAGGTGAGTACATTCTCTGATAGTTTTCATTGTCTTGATATTTGCTATATCCGATTCAGTTGTAGTATTTTACTTGATTTTTGACACGATGGTACACGGACTAGTATACATCGGATCCTGTCATGAGATGTCATTCCTGGGTTACCATGGTATATTGGTACATTATTTGATCTTGTTTCTTGTACTTATATTGACGCTGATTCTTAAGAGGATTTGCTCCCCTCTTAGGGAATCCTGTGTCATAACGTGTTGTGTCCGGATCTATATACTATTCGGGGATGGGGAGGTACTATAGGTTATGTGATCAATACCCCACTTGCCTGCATTTCTGTTACTTTCTGCCTGCATCATAGCTCCACCCTCAACACACGTAGGATGTAGCCTGACCTGATACTGCCTGCCTCATAGCTTTCTATTATAACCGGCCTGATCCTATTTTCTTGTATTTCTTATATCATAGCCAATCAAATGGAACAGCCTGATCCTGACCTAAATCGATCATATAATGCTATAATACTCAAGGCACTTTTTATATTTATATTTTATATCAGATATTCATGTACTGTTCTACATTCCTGTACTGCATACCCTGACATGATTTCCAATTTTACATATCCTAATAATATTCCAATCTTGATATATCATCTTGTATTTCATTATAATTGTCTCTTATAGCATTTGTCAATACTATGGAACTATTGTTGGTGTTTGTACTCGTTCATTTTTCTGACAGATTAACCCTGCTGATGTTTACAGAGGACGTAGAGGTCGACTGCTCTACCTATTACGGGTATGGCCAAGATGGATACTTTGACCAGATGTTAGCCCTGGAGCCAGTAGAGGATATACCACCTGTTTAGATCTGTTAGATAGGTTTGACTGGACTGCATTTCAGCTAGTACTGAGACTTATAATGTACATTATATTTTGGGATCTTGTGTTATATCTTTAACTCTAAACTGTGTTGTGACTTTGCATCTATTTCAATTCATATATTTCCATCATATCTTTATGATATTCGTGTCTATCTTCCATAGACGTCTTGTGATTGAGTTTGTAGGTCCTAAAAAATTAAGTTGCACCCATCAACAAAGTCATGAAAATCAAGAAATATATCTTTCAAATGAATTGCGCAGAAGTCAGATTGCGCATCATCCAGATTGCGCAGAGTGGACTGCGCACACTTTCAAGTGCGCAAGCTGACGTGGCCATGTCATCATTACCTGACACAATCAAATATTCTGACAACTGACAGCACAAAGAACGAGGAGACTGTTCGTTTATTATGCCGTACAGCGCTCGAGGACAGCTGTACATGCAGCACAATCTGCCAGGCTTTCTACTGCATAGTCTATTCCAGCGTAATCTGAAGTCAGCGTAATTCATGTGGCACACTTTATCATGACAACTGACAAATGTACACGTGGCATTCATGCCATCAATTGCTCACTACGTGGCAACCGTCTGTACATGATCATACGCATTTCAATCAAATGATGCCATGTGTCCAAGACAGTTGGCCCACGATCAGACAATTGCCTGCGCAGTCTAATGCTGCGCAATCCAGTGCATGCGCAATCCAACTTGCGCCATTCAGAATAACTAAAAGTTAGTTATTTCCAAAACTCTATAAATAGAGTTTCAAGTCTTCATTCCAGGAGATCAGACATAAAGTTCAGAAATATCAGAGAGTTCAGAAGTTCTTGCTCAAGTGCTGCTGTATTCTTCCGAGGCTATCGCCTTCAAATTCAGAGACAACCATCTTCAAAGTTCACATCGTCCAAGGGATAAAGCAATCGTCTTCTAGATTGGATTCCTACAGTTATACTTTCCCAGAATTCTTGCAATCTTCTTTACAAAGTTTGTTGAAATAAAGATCAACTTTTGTTTTTGCAAACAAAATGGCGACTCTGCTGGGGACAACTTTTTCCTCCGACGAGGAAGTGACAACTCAATGTGACGTTGCGTCTATCGAAAAGACGCAGAAGACGCTGGTTGTGAAGGTCAACCAGACGGCCTACGAAGCCATGATCAACTCCAGGACCACCCCTCGCACTGCGACAACTTCTGCCACGAGCAAAGTGTACCCAGTGTGGGTCCCCAAGACTGCTGCGCAGTCTGTTGATTCTGCCACCAAGACTGCTGTGCAGTCTAAGGTCTCTGCTGTTAAGACTGTTGCACAGTCTGTTCTCTCTGTTGTTGCACGATCTGCCTCTACTACTCCTGCGTAGTCTGCTGTTGCCAGTGCACAAACCACTTCATATGCCGCCTTGTCAAAGTGTAAGACTCATGTTCCTTTGGCGCAGTTGGCTACAACTTTGCCTGCGCAGTCCATTACTCCAGCAACCAGAGTGCAACCCAAGCACTCTGGTAACAAGACTCTTGCTGCGCAAGCCATTCTGACTGAGGCCAGAATACTTTCTGTCAGTACTCCTCCTGCGCAATCTGTCAATGCGCCATCAACCCATGCGCAAACTGTGTCTGCTCAATCTAAGAGAGACAGCCCTTTGGCTAATCTCTCCTCTTCTCACAACAAGAGAAAAAGCTCTGCTACTCTTCTCAAACACCCTGTTGCTCCTGCGCAATCCAATGGGGGTAGTCTTTCGGCTATTCCTCCTCCTTCCCAAAACAATGAAAAAGGCCCGTTGGTCTTTTCTTAAACTTTCTCGTCCCATTACTTGGAAGACAACAGAGAAAAACGCTCTTTAGCTAACCGTTCTTCACTAAACAAAGGGAAAGGCCCTTTGGTCTTTTCTCAGTCTTCATCGGTTTTTACCGTAGAAGATCAAACTGAATGTGCTCCGGCACCAGTCAGTACAAGAACCCTTTCTCACAAGGATTCTTCTTCTCTCCTTGCCGAAGGGAAGTGTACTGATCAGAGAGGTATTCTGCCTACTCCGGTAGCAGAATTCCAAGATCTCCCAACCCTCAAGATCTCTCGTTCAAGACAGGGAAAATTACTGGTGTCTCAGACAGAAACCCCTGGGGTTGAGTTTGCTAATCTAAGAACTTATCGCAATCGACCAACTTCGGTGAAACGCAAACAACCAATGCCGAAGACCAACCATCATCAGAAGCAAACTTCTAGGATCAAGGATCCGGACACCTATGCCAATGAAATGAGTACTTCTCTGTACACTCAGGGGACAAAACATTTGAAGAACCGGAACCATGTTTCGAATATTGTCAAAGAACATATCCCACGAACTTCTTCTCGCCCCGTGGCTGTTTCCGATCTCCGAGAACACCTCAAGCAAAAACGGGACAACATCTCAACATCCCCAGTGCAACTACTTGGACACCATTGTAATCACAAAGTTGTCATCAAGTGTTGTTGTCAGACAACCAGACGATCTGTCTTCGATCGTTTGAATTTTTCAAACTCTGAACCTATGTCGGAAGATGAAGACGAGGTTTTGTACGCTTCTGTCAACATGACTTCCCAAGACACTTGGGGTAGGAAGTGCTCCAAGCACGGCAAGCCTCGTAAACCAAGCCAGCGGTATTTGGATCTACTCCAAGAATCTTCTGAAGGAGTATTCCAACATACCAGATCCCGAAGCCGAGACACAATCGGTCAAAGGAATCTTCAAGATCCTTCTGGTCATCTTCCTCTTTCTCACTCAGGAGATGATTCTTTCTCCGACTATGATGCATACAGTAAAAGCTCAGAACAGACAGTGTCCTCCACTGTACCCAGAGAAGTGACAGCTTATGTTGTCAATGAAGACCCAGATGCTTCTAGTTTATCTAGTCAAGAACAACGAATAGCTGCATTAGAAGACAAGCTTAAGACTATGGCGAAAATGGTCGCAAGTATACATTCCATCATTGTGGCCCAGCATACAGTACCACCGACTGTACCTCCTGCAAATCCTAAAATCATAGCATCGTCGGTGCCTGTCAATGCAGGACTGGGGGTAGCATCTACTCAAGTACCTCCTGTACAGATCCAACCTACACCCAATCAATCAGGTGCTGGGGGTAGTGCTTATCATGCTGTTCCTCCCTCTAACACCGTGGTTCAGCCTGCTCCTTCTACGTTAGTAGAAGATGCCAATGAAGCTGTCAAGCTCCTGCGAACTCAGTTCGAAGCTTTCAAGGAGAGGGACAACTTGCAAAGGTTGGGGATCAAGCAACCTTACCCAGTAGAATTGAAAGAAGTCCCATTTCCTCCGAAGTACAAAATCCCCAACCATCTCATTGTTTGATGGAAGCACTTCTTCCAGCCGGTTCATTAACCACTTTGAGGTTATGATTGTCCAACTTCAACCAAATGACGCTCTTCTTACCAGAGTATTCGTTGGCTGTTTAGCCGGCATAGCATACGATTGGTATAGAAGCTTGCCCAATGGTTGTATCACCTCCTTCTCTGGCTTAAAGCAAATCTTCTTGGAACAATTTTACGAGGGGATCAACGACATGACTATGTCAGCCCTCAATAAAATCATACAAAGATACAATGAAACTGCTGAGAGTTTCATTGAAAGATTTTGCCGGAAAGCTTTAAAAATGCCGCCTGGAACTCCGGCTGCTGTCACTATAGACACCTGCAAGGCAAATTTGTTGCCTATTATCAGCATGTGGACAGGGTCTACTCAGTTCCAAGATTGGCCATCCTTCATTGTCAACGCTAAAGCAGCTGAAGTTAGCGCCGACAAATTCAAACAGCTAGGGGTACAAATGTCTAACCCCGACCTGGATGAACATCAAACATCGGGTGGTGGCAATCGCCAGAACAACCGCAAAGGAAAAGAAACTTTAAACATCAATTTGAACAAGAACAAAGAATCCTTGGCTGTTAACGTAGCTCCACCTACGTCTACTTCCACTCCTTCTGCACCTCCACCAAGGGAACCTCGTCCTAAAGTAGAATATTCCTTTGACGAGAATGACACTGCTAGCATCTTTGATTGCTTGATCAAAAGCAATAAAATCCAACTTCCAGATCCAAAGAAACCTGATGAAGTCGGTAAGACTGATCATCCCAAGTATTGTGTTTACCACAGATTCATTGGGCATCCTACTCGAACATGTTATGTGCTCAAAGGCAAGATACAAGAGCTGGTCAATGCTGGTGTTGTCACTCTGCAACAAGACGAGAAGACCGTTACCGCAAATATGGTTTCAGTTTAATTCAGTAACTTTCCACCCCAGATGGTGCAGCACGGTGTCATTCCTATCCCCAAAGCTACTCTTGAGATTAAGAATCTTCCTCCTCCACGAAGTGAAGGTCTCATCCCCTTGTCTCTTGACAATGGCGAGATTGTGTGGATTCATCCAGATCTTGCTTCGGAGTTCGAACTTCCTTCTTCATCCAAGAAGAAAATCCGTTCCAAAGGCAAGACAAAGACTTGCAACATGGTGTCTTTTGACCCCATAATCAATGAAAAAATCTTATTAGGTACCAGATCAGGGAAAGCCTATCTAAAGGATTACCCTAAAGCTCAAGAGAATTTTGCTTCTTCTTCTGAGCCTGTTCCAGTGCAGCTTGCTTCTACTGAAGACATCCCTTCTGCATCCTCACCAGTTATAGTACCCATTCCTCCCAAGCCGACGGTCGCTGACAAAGGCAAACAACAAGTCCGCTTCGACAAACCGTTGAAGAAGTCATCTCCCTCAGGACTTGAAAAGCTTTACAACTTTGATATCTTAGCTCAGTTAGCCAATACACCGGCCCGGCTGTCAATCTTCGAGCTCTTGCGCCTCTCCAAAGAGACTCGGGAAACTCTGAGCGAGGCTCTCATGCAAGCAAAAACTTGTTTAGCCCTTCTGAAGAAGCCAAAAGCAGAACCAGTCGCTTGCCTTCATTGTCATAGTGTGTTGGAGTTAATTCCAAACATAACTTTCACACAAGATGACATGCTGATGGAAGACAACAGGCACGACCGTCCTCTCTATTATACAGGATACGTCGACTCGATGAAAGTCGATCGTATTCTGATAGACCCAGGGTCTGCTCTCAGCATCATACCGAAGACAATGTTGGATACGCTGAAGATCCCAGTACATAGTCTCTCCAGTACAATCACCACCATCCTTGGGTTCAATCAGGGAAGGAGTGAGCCTCTGGATAAGATCTGCCTAAAACTTTAAATAGGCAATCTTCGTACAAAGGTGACCTTCTACATTATTGATAATCATGGTTGTTCTTACAATGCTCTATTGGGGAGACCATTTCTGCATGAACACAACATTGTCCCGTCAACTCTCCATCAATATTTTAAATATGTTAATGACAATGGAGAGGTCCAGAAGGAGGTTGCGGATCTCTATCCTTTCAAGGGTGTTGAAGCATACTGTAACGATGCTCGTATGTATAAGGATGAATTCATGAAGGTTGTCTTGGCTTTAGACACTGAAGAAGAACAAGAAGCAGTGCCAAATAACACCCTCATTATTTCCGTCAAAGGGCGTGTTTCTCGTCCTTAGTCTTCCAAGCCACTGGCTATTCACTTGCCAGTTCAGAAGCAATCAAATGATGATCATGATCAAAGGGAGCTCACCTCTTCTGAGCCACTTGTTATTGACTTACGACGTAACAAGGAAAAAAGGCAGCTCACCTCTTCTCAGCCACTTGTTATTGATTTATCTCATAACAAGGAAAAAAGGGAGCTCACCTCCTCTGAGCTGCTTGTTATCGACCTCCGTCGTAACAAAGCCAATCCTCCTCTACGTTCTTCTTCTCCTCCTCTTGTAATCAATCTGACCAAGCCTGCTAAGGCTAAAGGTCCTACTGTAAATACAAATGTAGAAATCAATGAAAAAGCGTCTACTTTCCAGTATACTGATGTCATTTATCATGCTAAATGCTATTTGGATATGTTAGATAGATATCAGTCATTTACAATGGGAGTTGTGCAATCTCTTCAAACAGAAGTCTCATTTGAACACCCAAAAGATTCATATCGTATTGTTTCCGCTCGTAAGAAAGGCGAAAGTCCAATACTTTTTAGTAAAGGACCGTAACAACAATTCAGCTATACGGATGATAGCAAAAGTAACGACATGGGGCATCTTCAACTCCGTCGTTACAGTCAACAATCAAAAGACATCATCCAAAATATGGGTTATGACTTCAAGAGTGGCCTCAACTACGGTAAAGGTAGACGAACTCCTATCCGTACGGCTGTTCCGAAAGGAAAGTCAGAGATGTATTACAGCAGGACCAAAAGAGGTCTCGGATATGCTTCACCCCCAGTATTATCCCCAGCAGGCTCTGAATTCGATAGTGAGGAGCGCTCTAACTCTTTTGATTCTAGATCATGGGATTCTTACACCAGCGTCGGTCAAGTTCATCGACTGACTGTATCTTCTAACATGGTCTCCGTCGAACTTCCAGAAGGCTATGACGAGGATATTGAAGAAAGTCCTGAAGCATATCCTTGGGCTCAACGAATGGATACCCAATGGGAACTCCGATTCGAACAAAGGGAACCTCCTACCGAAGATCAATTAGTTCAAGTTGATGTAAGAGAAAGCGGGTCACCTCGTCCAATATTTATCAGTAAAAACCTTCCAGAGGCAGATAAACAAGAATTAATTCTTCTGATTAAAGAATATATTAATGTTTTTGTCTGGAGCTATGAAGACATGCCAGGTTTAGATCCCAAAGTTGCTACTCACAAACTGAACATCTTGCCTAATGCAAAATCGGTCAAACAGCAACAACGGCACTTCAAGCCAGAAATGATAGATGCAATCAATAATGAAGTCAAGAAGCTCATCGCTTATGGCTTTATTCGAGAAGAATAGCATCCTGTTTGGGTAGCCAATGTCGTCCCAGTTCTAAAGAAAACCGGCAAAGTTCGAGTCTACATCGACTTTCGGGATCTTAATAAAGCATGTCCAAGAGATAAATTTCCTCTCCCTATCACGGACGTTATGATCGACAACACCTGTGGATTCGAAAGAATATCTTTCATGGATGGATTCTCCGGATACAATCAGATTCGGATGAATCCTGAAGAAGAAAAACATACTTCTTTCCATACTCCTCGTGGAGTTTACTGCTATACTGTAATGCCATTTGGTCTCAAAAATTCTGGTGCAACGTACCAACGAGCCATGAGTACCATTTTTCGAGATCATCTACGCAAGACTTGAGAACTATCTTTAACCTTATGCGCCAACATCAACTCAAAATGAATTTTACTAAGTCATTCTTGGGTGTCTCTAGTGGCAAATTTCTCGGCTTCGTCATTACCTCTAAGGGTATACACGTGGATCACGAGAAGATCAAAGCCATTCAAGAGATGCATCCTCCACGCAATCTAAAAGAGCTACGAGGATTCTAAGGTTGACTTGCGTACATTAGGAGGTTCATTTCGAATCTGTCTGGACGCTGCAGACCATTCACTCAAATCATGAAGAAGGGTGTATCTTTCGTTTGGACCGAAGAATGTCAACGAGCATTTGACGACATTAAGCGATATCTCATAAATCCACCAGTCTTGGTACCACCAATCTCTGGCATACCATTCTTAATGTATGTCCGTACTATGGATCATTCATTGGGTGCTTTACTTACCCAAAAGAACAAAGAAGGCCACGAACAAGCTATCTACTATCTCAGTCGTACTATGATTGGTGCTGAACACCGTTATAGTCTGGTCGAAAAAGAGTGCCTAGCTCTTATGTTCGCTGTTCAAAAGACGAGGCATTACATCATTGGTTAAACTATTTATGTCATATCCCGAGTTAATCCTCTTCGGGTACTGATGAAGAAGCCTAGCACACTTAATTCTCGGCTGGCTACATAGGCCATTCTGATAGCCCAATATGACATGGTATATGTTCCTCAAAAGTTTGTCAAAGGTCAAGCACTGGCAGATTTCTTAGCAGCCCATCCTGTTCCAGAGACATCTAAACTCTATGATGAAATTCCAGACGAGACATTGGAATCTAATACAATCTCTGAAGAATTTCCTACTTGGCGTCTATTCTTTGACGGTGCATCCAAGATTGGACCCAATGGTGCCATTGTTGCAGGAGTTAGAGTTGTCCTTGTTTCTCCGAATGGGTCAGCTATTCAAAGAGCATACTCCCTAGATGAACCTTGCTCCAACAACGTGGCGGAGTACAATGCTCTACTCATCGGCCTTCAGCTAGCCAAGCAACTTGATGTCGAGTATCTTGAAGTTTATGGTGACTCTAAGCTGGTTGTTAATCAGGTTAGAGGGACCTATGAAGTTCGCCATTAAGATCTAGTGCCTTACTTTGAAGCGGCAATCAACATGGCTATGTCATTCAAAGCCTTCTTCATCGAATATGTCCGACGAACTTGTAATACCGAGGCCGACGCTTTGGCCAATCTTGCAGCAGTCTTAGCCATCCCTATCAAAAGACAGCAGGTGGTGGTTATCTCTAATTGGAAATTGTTCTGCATCGAAAACAATCGTAATATTGAGTTCAGTAATCTTACTGAAGTCAATATTATTAGTGAAGATTGGAGAACTCCTTTCATCGACTTCGTAGTCTATGATATACTACCTGAAGATCTCAAGGAGGCTACGAGTATTCGTCGGCGGTCTCTCCGATTCTATTACAATCAGACCACCAAGACACTCTACCGGCAAACTTATGACGGCCTACTCTTGCGCTGTCTTGCTGGTGATGAAGCGAAGCAAGTATTGCGTGAAGCTCACGATGGTGTTTGCGGAGCACATCAACCCGGTCCTAAACTACAGGATCGCATCCGGCGTATGGGTTATTACTGGCCCTCTATGGTATCTGATGCCATCGAATATACGAGAAAATATCGAGCTTGTCAAATCCACGCAGATTTTATTCATCAACCATCAGAATTCCTTCATCCGACTACTGCCTCCTGGCCTTTTGAAGCTTGGGGCATGGACATTATCGGTCCCATCAATCCTCCTTCTTCTAGAGAACATCGGTTTATACTGGCAATAACCGATTACTTCACCAAATGGGCTGAAGCTATACCATTGGCTGAAGTCAAGACTAGCAGCGTCATCAATTTCGTCAAACACCATGTCATCTATAGATTCGGTGTACCTCGAAGGATCATTCATGATAATGGACCTCAGTTCATCAGCCAAAAGTTCACTAGCTTTTGTGACGATCACCGGATTGATAATGTTGCTTCGACAGCCTATAATCTTGTCGCTAATGGATTAGCTGAAGCTTTCAACAAGACTATCATCAAGCTCCTCAAGAAGTTTGTGTCTACTAACAAACAAAACTGGAGTGAAAAGCTTGGGGAATGTCTTTGGGCCTATCGAACTACGGTCCACAACCCTACAGGCTGTACACCCTTCTCTTTGGTGTATGGCTGTGAAGCAGTTCTTCCTCTGGAACTCCAAATTCCGTCCTTGAGGATTGCTATCGCCAACGAGCTTACGACAGAGAACAATGATCTTCTCCAACTTCAAGAGTTATAAGCGCTTGATGAGAAGCGGCTATTGGCTCAACAGCATATTGAGTTATACCAAGCCCGTATCTCAAAGACTTTCAACCGCAAAGTTAAGGTCAGAGCCTTTCAGAAAGGAGAGCTTGTTCTAACAGTCAGACGTCCTATGACTATGACTCACCTGAGAAAAGGCAAGTTCGATGCGAAGTGGAAAGGTCCATATATTGTGAGCAAAGTCTTCTCAAATGGAGCCTATCAACTCACAAAGCTAGACGGTCGAGTTGCCATGATGCCCATCAATGGCAAATTCCTCAAGAAATATTATGTGTAAATGTAACAAATAGTGATTGTAATTATCAGACAAGTTCATAAATAAAATTCAGTTTTATTTCATCTTGAATGACATTACATGATATCAAGGAAGATCACTATTATCCTTCTCAACATTTGGGACGCGGACCACTGTCGTCCTTATCAAAGACATAATCAGCAAAAGAGCTAAGAACATCCTTGCTGGAACTCACCAAGAACTTGCAAGCAGCCATCCTCATGGCTTCTTCTTCTTCAGTCTTCCCTAGTTCGAGAAGGAAGTCCAAGATGTCCTTTGGCGGCTTGGGGGCAGATGAACCTTCATCCGCTGTCATCTGCTGAGCCGGCTCGACTAAATGTTCTTCAGTCCCCGCTTCCACCTTCGGGACGATCTCAGCCTTCCTGGATGCATCTCCAGACGACATCTTTATGTTGAAAAGTGAACGTGACCATTTCATCTGATTTTTTATTCTAGTTATAGACAGAACGTCGTAAGAATATGAAGCGACATATTCATCCGATGGTTCGCTCGTTCATTTCCTTTGACGGTTCGTCCGTTCGTTACATTCATCCGACGATTTACCCGTTCATTCCATCCACAATTATCCGACGGTTTATCCGTTTATTCATCATATTCATCCGACGGTTCGCCCGTTCATCATCCGACGGTTTGTCCATTCACACATCCATTTGACGGTTCACCCGTTCATTTAACCACCATTTCATCTGACGGTTCACCCGTTCATCCCGACGATTCATTTCGTTCACACATTTTGATGAATCATCCAGTTCGTTCTTATCAGCAACTTGTCATCTTTGATTAAGTTGTCTATTGAAATAATGATATTCAATAAATTATATTTGCCACGTCCATATTACCTCTGAGCAGATATAATTGAATATGATTATTTTCCAGAATCGAGAAATATATCATGTCCTGTACCTCTGAATATATTTTCTATCTCTATTATTTATATCTGAATAAGATATACAATAAATAATAGAACCCCAAAAGGTTGTCTTTTATTGATCAAAATTCAAGACATTACAAAGATTCATATTGCAAAACAAAAAGATACAAGGAATATTTCTACTAGGCTGGAGGTGTCATCAAATTGGCAATTTGCTGCTTCAAAATTTGCAGACGCTCTTCAAAAGATTCCATCACTCTCTTCCTAGCTTCTTCCATCCCAGATTTTTTATTGAAGGTTGGCAAAGTCACCATTCTGCGAGTGATTTCAGGTTGATGAGCTGCAGCATATTCATCTCTTTCTTAGGTTAGAACATCAAGTTGTTGAATTGTAGT
Organism: Iris pallida; assembly: GCA_029216955.1. Lineage (NCBI taxonomy): Eukaryota > Viridiplantae > Streptophyta > Magnoliopsida > Asparagales > Iridaceae > Iris > Iris pallida. Next base: position 18,687 of record JANAVB010008542.1, read on the forward strand.
TTGATGTTGGATGACCTCATCTTCCAGTTCTTCCTGAAGATGGGCGATCTCCGCTTTTAATTCAGCAACTCTCCTTTCTTTTCTTTCAGCAACAGATGTTACCGTTTCTACCTTAGAATTGTACTTAGTAGACTTGGCAGTGAAAGCATCCAAAAAATTTGAAAGTTGACTCTCTCAACTTCAGCCTCTTGAGACATTCATTCAAATTCGGCTTGCACTAAAAGTTCTACCTCTCCTTTACTCAGCTTTTTGTAACTCTTGACTGAGGTTTCTAGCTCATCTAATATGTGATCAAGAAAAGTAGCCTGAGCCTCGTCTCCTTGATTATGGATGGCATTTACCAAGTAAGAGGTTGGACCTCTAACCGTGGAGAAATTAGCTTCTTCCTTCTCCATCACTCTATCTATTAAAGGCCCCAATGAATCAAAGAAGAATTTGGTAAATAATTTAATGACAAACTAATTGGTAGCCAAAGCACCGAGAGTAGCAGCTACTCCTGTTGACGATGAAGCGGCGGGACGTTCAGTCTCTTGCCCTTGGACGGAGGGCTCTTTAAATAAAGAAGCTAAAGTCGAGCTGGTTGCTCCTCTCAGTTGTTCCTCTGCAAAATTAAAATCTTATCATTTTGCCTGTCATTTGCTACTATCAAAGAAGATTAAAGATGAAAGCAATCTTACCGTGGCTTGGTCCAATATCAGGCCTGTCATCTGTTGGAACAGATTCTAGCCTAGCAGATGTAGCCTCAGACATTACTGCCTGGCTACTGTCTGCCTCAGAGCCACATGATAAATGACGACTACTACTAGCTATCGTCGTTGCAAGCACTATATCTGTGCACGCGGGAGGAGCTGGAGAAGATTCGGGTTCTGTATGGATAAAAATAAAGATGTCAGCTATCAATTTATTAAAAGAATATTGCTAATTTCATTCTATACCTTGGGGATCAACAGCAGGAGTTTCCTCCAGGTCCACTTCTTCATCTGCTATTTTTTTGGAGATACGTGTACCTCAATATCCTTTTCAGGATCCAAGGTGTCATCAACAGCCTCTGGAGATACCGGCACCTCAGTCTCCTTTTCAGTATTTAGGGTGTCATCAACAGCTCTGGGAGATGTCTGGACCTCAATGTCCTCTTCAGGATTTTGTGTCTCATCAAGAGCCTCTGATGATGTGCTCTCCTCGCTTTCACTATCCTCAGGAGCTTCTTCGCTAGCATTTGCAGTGGCACGATCAGCATCTTCTTGATAACCAAAGTCACAATCATTAATACCTCGATCATTAGACGATCTTCCTCCTCGCGGGCTGTTCCCGGTGTAACAGGAAGATGAGTCGTTACTGCCGCTGGTGAAGGAGATCGTACAGCTTCCTTTTCTCTGGGCTCTGTAGCCTATTCTCTCTGCTCAATTTCTTCTCTGGGCTCTGTCGCCTCCTCTCTCTGTTCAGTTGCCTCTCTCTGCTCTGGACTAAGCTCAGAGGTGGGAGTGGAAGATGACATAGTAATTCCCACTGCAGCATTCACCACTACAGAAGACAAGATTTTCCTTGGAGGAGAGACCGTTCTTTTTCTTCGTCTGTAGGCCAATTTCTTTCTATGCAGAGGCCTCTCAGGACTCTCTACATTTACAACCTCGACCTGTTTCTAAATAGAGGTCGGCATAGCTGCTTCTTCTCGGGTTGATTCAGTCAATTGTCGGGATTGTGATCTAGTAGTGACCTTATCTGATGATAGTTCCAAGATCAACTTCTTCTTCGTGACTGGAGAAGAAGGTTCTTCTCTCCTTCTCTTCTTCTCCTTGGCCGGAGACTTAACCACTTTTAGAAAAATTCTTAGTAGTTGATTTACTTCCTCAGGGAAGTTTACTTCTCTGGAAGCTTCCAATGGATTATCCACTGGTTCATGTTGTTCATTATTTGCTGGAGCTAATGTAGCAGTGGCCCCTTTCTTCAGACGTGTCGCTGCTGCGAAGCTATCAATAAGACTAAAGTTCTCAGCAAATATATTGGCAGCTGTGTAGAACAATGAATATGTGTATAGCATTCTTGGGCCATTATCATTCTTGTTGGGCATCGAAAACACTGTCCTAGTATCTCGAGCAATGTAGTATGCCCATGCTCTGGCACCACCAATCAGGTACCCCTTTCCTTGTAGGCAAGTTATTGCGTTGCCCACATAGAATTGGTCGTAACCAAACTGACGAGCGAAGCGACTCGGCAGATATGGTTCAAGGTAGCATTCCTCCTCAAATCTGTATACCAAATGTGATGGTATAATCGCCTTCAGCCAGTCAAAAGCTGCTCGGACAAGTGGCTGTCTCCCCAGATCAACCATATTTGTTGCCATGAACTCGTAACCAGCTGGAGGAGCGAATCTATAAAAGTTCCATCCCTTGCCAAGGTTGAGGGCACGTCTGCAGTCCTTCAGACTAACGTACATCCACTTGCTTTCGGAGAATCTACGCAGAAAGCTGCAGCTAACTGCCCCTATGTCGGGGTTCATCAGATATGGATGATGCAGAAGCAACCACCCGAATAGATAGGTGTAGGGCAACTCCAGTCTTAGAAATTTCTCTTTCTTACCCTTCCACTTGATCATTGAGTCGACATACAGACGAAGACCTACATTTATTCTACAGGTCATCGCTGATAGCAAATCCATCCGGTAGCCGAAGACTAACCGGATGGCAGCGAAGAGTACGCCACGGTGGAAGCGGTCCACGGCGCTTGCTCCAGGTACAACAAATCAGTGGAGCCAGTATGTCAAAAATCCTGCCAGCTGAGCTTCTTTAGACATGGACCTGTAGCCCATTCTTATAAAACTTTCAACAAATCTTCGGGCTTGAGCGGAGGATATTGGTGTTCATCAGTAACTCTGATATCCATTCTCTTATTTTCTTCCATCAGCTTTATCACTTCACTGTTGCTGAGAGGTTGAAAGAAAGTTGGGTTGTAGGAGTCATGATCTTTGGTCTTTTTCTCAACGATATAGTTAAAAAAAAAGATAAGGTAACCATTTAGAGGAATAACATGTGCTGGAAGAGCCGCTCTGGTAATACAGGGAGCATATATTATAATGGCACAGTAGTTCATCAAAAACTGCTACCATTTCTGGATTTTTCCGACGCAGTCTCTCTAACTCGTCGTTTGTGGGAACATACTCCTCATAAGGGGAGTCTCCATTTGGTAGGCATGAGATATACTTCATCTCATGGAGAGCCAATCCCATCTTCCCGTAGGGCGTCATGAACGTCCCTGTCCTATAGTTATACCTCTCTGCCAGGACTAGAAACAGATGAGGGTTTGGATGGAAGCCATACACGGTAGCATATACCGCGTTATAAAGATCGATCTTTTTAAGTTGATCTTCAAATTGAGCCAATACCCAGTTGGCTATACAGTTCCACCTCCTGTTCTCCGGGTTCACCAAACCGGTCAGCCGGATATCCTGATCCGGATATCTACCCTCAGCCTTTGTATACTCGTTAGCAAAAATCGGTGTCCTTACTGGAAGTAACAAAGACGAGTTCTCAGAGGGGATACAACCTGGCTTCAACCCTCTTAGTAAAGTGTTGTGTCGCTCAGAAGAGCTATAGAACATGTCCCTATTGTTCGGGCCTTTCTTGACACAGATTTTTTCTGTCCGTGCATGTTGAAGGGGAGTAATGTCCCAGTCCATCCTCCTAGGATGGCTTGCATGAGCATATCGTGCTATAGGAAGGCATCTAGCTATGTCTGGTAACTAGATCAGTTTTTTCATCCTTTGGAAAGTTCTTGACTCAACTCGGGGTCTTGGTTGAGAACTTTTATCAATAGCGTCGCCGAATAGGAACATAGGTTTCTTGTGAGTGATGGCGTCAGCAGATTGCAAGGGCTGTCCATTTATAGACTTAGCAAAGTTTCATTATCCTGAGTTATCGGGATAGCTTGGCGAGAAGATGGAAGGGCATATTGTGGGAAGAGTACATGGGATAAGTCTTCTTCGAATTCTGGCTTTGCTAAAGTTCTGTGAAGATTTTATAATTCGGGTCCTCTCTGGTATCAACTGCATCAAACAGAGAAACAAAATTTAGTACAAGTCAAGTCAGAGATTCTGTCATCAGATTGCGCAAACATCAGATTGTGCAAGCATCAAATTGTGCTAATAAAGCTTGCGCAAGCATCAGATTGCGCTGACAATCTTGCACAAATCAACCGATTGTGCTGACTTTTGCCAGCGCAATTCAACCGATTGCGCGAGAAGATATTCTTCATAAAAATGAAGAATAATGGGTTCGTGCAACCAAAACCCTAAACAGGGTGGCACAGTATGATCACATCTCTAAAAAGAGATAGATTTTAAGATTCAGTAAAGTCGAAAAACCCTAAAAAGGGTTTTCGATTGGGTTGTCTACCTCGCAAAGTAGGGTGCACAGCTTCGTGTCGGGAAGGGCGCGGCGCAACCCAGCCGAAGACTCGGCGGGGGCCCTTCCCTTGACGACGGCGGAGGAGCGCTTGGGAGCCATGAAGTCGACGGAGAAGAAAGAGTAAAGTCGGAGTAGGCTCGAGGATTTCTCTCTTTCAAGCACAATGAAAACAAGTAAAGAATAATATGAAGGATGAAGGAAACTATTTATAGCTTTTCAAAGAGCAACGGCCGCCTCAGATTGCGTCGAATAAATAGGGGTAATCCCTCGATTGCGCAGACAGCACCATCACGTGTGCAACTTGATTAAAAATTGAAAATTCAAAGTATTTCAAAATTTTGAATAAATTCAACTTTCGAAAACTTTGAAGGGGGTCTTGTAGGTCCTAAAAAATCAAGTTGCACCCATCAACAAAGTCATAAAAATCAAGAAATACATCTTTCAAATGAATTATGCAGAAGTCAGACTGCGCATCATCCAGATTGCGCAGAGTGGACTGCGCATACTTTTAAGTGCACAAGCTAACATGGCCATGCCATCATTACCTGACACAATCAAATCTTCTGACAACTGACAGCACAAAGAACGAGAAGACTATTCGTTTATTGTGCCGCACAGCGCTCGAGGACAGCTGTACATGCAGTACAATCTGCCAAGCTTTCTGCTGCGAAGTCTATTCCAGCACAATCTGAAGTCAGCGCAATTCATGTGGCATACTTCATCATGACAACTGACAAATGTACACGTGGCATTCATGCCATCAATTGCTCACTATGTGGCAAACCGTCTATACATGATCATGCGCATTTCAATCAAATAATGTCATGTGTCCAAGAAAGTTGGCCCACGATCAGACAACTGCCTGTGTAGTCTAATGCTGCACAATCCAGTGCAGCGCAATCCAACTTGCGCCATTCAGAATAACTAAAAGTTAGTTAATTTCAAAACTCTATAAATAGAGTTTCAAGTCTTCATTCCAGGAGATCAGATATAAAGTTCAGAAATATCAGAGAGCTTAGGAGTTCTTGCCCAAGTGCTGCTGCATTCTTCCGAGGCTATCGCCTTCAAATTCAGAGGATACCGTCTTCAAAGTTCATATCGTCCAAGGGATAAAGCAATCGTCTTTTAGATTGGATTCCTACAGTTGTACTTTCCCAGAATTCTTGTAATCTTCTTTACAAAGTTTGTTGAAATAAAGATCAACTTTTGTTTTTACAAACAGAGTTGAGATTATATACCTCCGTACGAAAATGACAGGTACATATATATTGTGTCTAGATGCTATACTTTTTAGTAGACTTATACAGTGTTCTACCGCCGATTCTGTAGCGTAGGTTGGACGTACCCACGTGCTCGTACCCTGCTTAGGGTACCGGTCATGACAACTTACGTCTGATACAGTCTTGTAGCTTGGGACCAGCCTTATGTGCATCGCAGACACCATCGTGAGATTAATGTAATATCGGTTTTACCTTATCACACGCAAGACAGTGCAGAAGCATACCGTCAAATGATCGACGGTAGAGTGTCTTAGAGAGTGATTATAATATAATCGGAGTGATCGACGACGAATTGTCGTAGCTTCTTTAGGGTCTTATGGTAAGATGTCACGTACTGCGAAGTCGATGAAGGGAGTCCGTCCTCCCTAGTAGTGCAAATCTCAACCGCGTTACTGAATTTAAAAATTATTTTTTGACACAGATAATTCTCGATAAGCGATAACTATTAACTGTTGCCTTTTTACAGGGACAGCTAACACCTCTTTTAGATTAGCGAGTGCATTGGCTTCCGTATTGTATGCTCGGCGTACATGCTCAATAAAGAAACCTTTGAATAATATAGCAAGTTTAACTGCTGCTTCTCGATAGGGGATAAGATCTTGATGTCGAACTTCATACGTGCATCTAACTTGATAGATGCTCAGTTTAAAGTCTCCGTGAACTTCAAGATAGTCAATATCCAGTTGTTTAGCTAACTAGAGACTAATAAGCAAAGCGTTATACTCGACAACATTGTTAGAGCATGGCTCGTCCAGAGAATATGCTCTTTGAATGGCTAAACCTTCTGGAGATACAAGGACAATTCCTACTCTAGCAATGATGATACCATTGGGTCCGATTCTAGATGCACCATCAAAGAATAGATGCTAAGACAGTATTCCCTTCGAAGTCGTGTTAGACTCTAAAGTTTTATCGAGAATTTTATCGTAGAGTTTGGAAGTTTCAGGAACTGGATGAGCAGCCAAGAAGTCAGCTAGGGCTTGACCCTTGACAGACTTCTACGGGACATAGACCATATCATATTGTGCTAGCAGCATCGCCTATGTAGCAAGCATGGAGTTGAGTGTACTAGGCTTCTTAATCAAAACCTGCAGAGGATTAACTCTGGAGATGACATAGATGGTCTGACCCATGATATAATGACGCATCTTTTGGATGGCAACATCAAGGCTAAATATTCTTTTTCTATCGGGCTGTACCGATGTTCAGCACCGATTATTGTGCGGCTGAGATAGTATATTGCTTGCTCATGGCCTTCGTTGTTCTTCTGCGCTAAAAGGGCACCGAGAGAGTGATCTATTACTCGAACGTACATCAAAAAGGGTATTCTTGTGATTGAAGGAACTAGGATTGGAGATCTCATCAAGTACCGCTTAATGTCCTCAAATGTTGTTGACATTCATCAGTCCAAATGAAAGATACTCATTTCTTCATTAGTTGAGTGAACGGTCTGCAGCATCCAGAGAGATTTGAGATGAATCTCTTGAAATAGGCAAGTCGTCCCTAGAATTCTCGTAGCTCCTTTAGATTGCATGAGGATGCATCTCTTAAATAACTTTGAATTTTTAGGGTCAACGTGTATACCTTTAGAGGTAATAACGAATCTGAGAAATTTACCACTAGAGACCCTCAGAAATGACTTGGTGGGATTCATCTTGAGTTGATGCTGACGTATTAGATCGAAGATAGTCCTTAAGTCTTGGACATGATCTTCCTTTAAACGACCCTTGACAGCAATATCGTCGACATAACATTCGACTATTTTCATAAATGTTAAAATAGTACTCATGGCCCACTGATAGGTGGCACCAGCGTTCTTGAGACCAAATGGCATGACTATATAGCAATAGACTCCCAAAGGAGTACGAAAAGACGTATGCTTTCATCTTCGGATTCATCCTGATCTGATTATATCCAAAGAACCCATCCATGAAAGACATTCATTCGAATCTGCAGGTGTTGTCGATCATGACATCAATGATTGGAAGAGGAAATTCGTCCTTGGGATAAGCTACATTGAGGTCTCTAAAGTCGATACAGACTCGAACTTTGCATGTCTTCTTTATGACTGCTACAATATTAGCCACCTAGTCGGGATGTTGTTCCTCCCTAACAAAGCCGTAGACAATGAGCTTCTTGACTTCCGCTTCTATCCAAAACCCATCCATGAAAGACATTCATTCGAATTGCAGGTGTTGTCGATCATGACATCAATGATTGGAAGAGGAAATTCGTCCTTGGGATAAGCTACATTGAGGTCTCTAAAGTCGATACAGACTCGAACTTTGTATGTCTTCTTTATGACTGCTACAATATTAGCCACCTAGTATTTGGCAAAATGTTGAGCTTATGAGTAGCGATCTGAGGATCTAGTCCCGGCATATCTTTATAACGCCAGACGAACACGTCAATGTATTCTCTAATGAGCTAGATCAAGTCTTATTTGTCTGCTTCAAGGAGGCTTTTGCTGATAAAGATTGGCCTTGGAGAAACTTTATCTCCGATGTCGATCTAGATTAGCTCGTCCTCAGTGGATGGTTACGATGTTCGAAGCGAAGCTCCCATTAAGTATCCATCCTTTGTACCCAAGACTCATTCCCAAAATCTTGATAAAATCATCATGTCACATCCATTTTTCTAGTTAAGGGTATTTTGGCAATTGTAAATTTCTTTTGATTATTTAATATATATATTAGTGTTGTGATTTTTTGACTTTTGATAGTATAGCCTTGGTGCAACCTAGCCTAGTGTCTCAAATGACTTAGTGACTTAGTTAGCATGATTAGTTAGTGTTAGTAACCCTATTCTAGTTAGTTTCAAGTTAGAATCTAATTAGCAGTTTGATTAGAGGCTAGTTAGAAACCTATTGATTTATTTTTTTTAACCATAGAGGGAAGCCCAACTATTATGAAACCCTAGCCCACCCATGTTGTGGCCGGCCAAATTAGGTCAAGGAAACCCTATTTAATATCTCATGTTAAGAATTGCTTCCTTTTTCCATTCTTTCTCCTTCTGGCAAAAATCCTTGGTATGTGTTTCCTTCTACTTTCTTATTTCTTTTTTTTTAACCCTAGTCTTTGCATTTAGTTCTGATCTATATTATGGATTGTTGATGGTAAGAAAACTTAGTTTTGGAGAGCATCGGAGTTTTGGAGTCCAAGAAGGACCTTAACTTTTGAAGCATTTATAAGGAATTCACCCTCAATAGGTAATCTCTCTAAAATCCTACATACTCATGAATTCTTCCCATAGATCTATCTAGGGGTCCCTAGCTGTAGGATGAGTTTTGTAGGAATTGATATTGGTTTGGTGTCCATATCGGAACATATCAGTATTTTGTGTATGTATTTGATAAAATGCCCAAATGAATTTTTATTGATGTTTTCTAAATCTTTTGAATAGAAATGTAGATATATTGCTTATGGGTTTGTGTCGTACTGAAGGAAAATTCGTGCTATGTCCGTATCTGAATTGGGCAAGAACCCGCTCGCGCACGAGCCGTTCGCGTGTTTGTGCTGGGCACTGTAGCAGACACGATAGGACACTTCGTGACCCCAAAATGGTGGACACGTAGGGAACATGACTGACATAGGGCTGATCAAGTTTTGTGAGATTCATCGAGTAGATCTTGAGAAATCTCACGCGCATGATTTTGCTGACACTGTGCACACGGGAAAAATCAAGATGATACGCGTGTCATATCACACGTACACATGTCGTCTGTGTCTCGTGTTGTGTCATGTGTAGGCCTATACCTGGGCTACAGTGGACACGAGCACGAGACGTGTCGTGCTCGTGTCGTGTCTACGAGTTCGTGGACTGACCGCACGAGGCAGTGCAGCCTGTGCAATTGTGCACATTGAGTGGGACATTCGTGTCCTATTGTATGGAACGATACACCTGTGGGACAATACACATGTATGACATGTTCTCGACCCTTAATTTGATATTTAATTATTTTGTGATGATTAACTTAGGGTTTATTCATTTTTATAATACGGGGTTCTAACAAATGCATTTTCAGAAGTTTGAAATATATTTTCAGAGTTTTAAACTGATTAAATTGCTAATTATGAGTAATTGATGATGATTAACACGTATACATGCATGGGTTGATGTTTGCATAGTTGGGTTTCATATGTATTCATGTTTGGGCTTGTAATTTAGTTTGAATATGGGATATCGAACATGACTGAACCATGAGTTTAGGTTTAATTCTCCACATGTTGGTTATTTATGTGATATGAACATGTTTTCCTGAGAACTGAGGTTAGATTTAATGCAAATTGTTTGGGTTCTATGATATCTTTTGTCAGTTGACAGTAGGTCATTTTAGGGTTGATACTTCATGTATCATTTGATTTCTTCTCAAATATGAGTTGTATTTATTATACATGAATTGTTTACTGTTTCTTCCTTTTTGAACTATAAACATGGAGTTGTATTAAACTTGAAGTTATTCTCAGATTTTCTTATTTCCTTTTTCTTTTTCCTTTTTCTTCATTATATCTATATATTGATATCATATATATATATATTATATATATATATAT
>JANAVB010008543.1:0-44561 GCA_029216955.1 Iris pallida
TATATATATAATATATATCTATATGTTATTTTATATTATATGACTTTTCATTGGTATTATTATATTATATATATATCTATACTTATATAGATATGGTGTTTCAATTCAGAGCAAACCCAAAACCCATTTCATGTATCCCAACCTAACCTTAGCTCAGCCCATGGGCCATCTACCCTCACCCTAACTTAGGTCCAAACCCATTAGGGTTTCCTAACTTGTGGATCTAATATATATATGTATCATCCAAATACTCTCAACCCTAACCATAACTTCACACAACTCCATCTCTTCCCATCCTCACCGCCACCCCTAGCCGATCCCGGTGACCCTTCCTTCCGCCTCCTCCCCCTCAACCGAGGCCTCGCCGTCGGACGACGAGAGCGCGGCGTTCCCCGCACGCCCGCGCGCTGCAGCCGGCCCGCGCCGCGCGCTGCACCGGTCGCCCGCTGATCCGGCGACCCTCCTCGTCGCGCGACCCCCTCGTCGGCGAGCCACCCCCTGCGGCGTGGCCAGGTAACCCCGACCCCCCCCCCCCCGTGGCGCTGTCACGTGGGAAAACCCCCCATGCATGCTTTAAATCTAGTTTTAGGGATTAAAATCTGATTATTCAGTTTATTATAATGATTGTATTTGTGTATAAATTGATGATTAATTAGATCTAATCATAGGAAATCATTGGTAATTAAGTAGAGGTTCTGCCCTAATTTTTGTGAGAATTAATATTAATTATTGGCATTTATTTTAATTAATTATGAGTTTTCGATGCTAGTAATTATATAATTGTGTTTACTGTTTTAATCTTTAAGTGATACTTTTATTATGAATTAAATAAAACTTTGTACATGAAAAAGTTTGTAAAATTAATATCGTATTTTAAAATAATTTTTCCAGAAGTTATAGAATTTAATTTATAATTCTTTTATGTGAAAAACAGTGAATTTAAATTGTTTAATTAATTCTGTTTGATTCATATTATTTAATTAGTAAATAATTAAATAATATAAATTATAGGAAATATAGATTTAAATATAAAGTATGTTATGGAAATTTGCCAATATTATTTGTTTTAAAATATTTTTTTAGATTTATCTAGTGAGTTTTTGAATTAATCAAATCAAATATTAAATACTGTTTTCAATTTATATTTTTATGGTTAGAAATTAAATAATATTTATTGAATAGAAATGTTTGTAAAAATATACTCTTCTGTATAAAAATAATTCCAATTTTAATTATAGTTATTTATAATTTTAGATTTAGTTGGGTAATTTCTAGATTTATTAAATAAGTTATATATATTATTAATTAATTGTTATTAATTATAAAATATTGTAATTTTGTGAAGTGATAGGATTCTGTTAGAAATTGTAAATATGATATTTAGGAATTTATTTTATGTATTTTATATATATTTACAAAATTTTAAGATTTAAAAGTAATTTTGAGAATCATGTTTAGGATTATGTATTAAATTGTGTAATAATTATTTATTAATTTAAATTTATTAATTATGTGTTACTATTGTGAAATTAGCTTTAATAATCAAATTTAAGGTTGGTGGTGATTTATTTGGATTTATTTAGAATTATTAAGTACTTATTGTTATTATTCAACTAGTTATTTAATAAATAGTTTAATGGTAATAATTCATTTTCTGTAAAATATATATATAAATATTTTATGATTCTGATATTATTTATTATTATTAAAATAGACCAAAATGATTTTTAAGTATTTTTACTATTTTTTTAGTATTATTAGAAATTGTGTGTACATATTGTATTAAATTGGTTGGTTTTAATTATAATTAATTAATCAATTAATGATTAAATATTTGGTTGTGTATAAATTTCAGAATATAAATGGTATGATAATAAGTATGGTTTACATACTTATTATTGTATAATTATTATTCATAATTTTGATACTAGTTAGCTAGTAGTAATAGATTAATTTAAATTAAAGATTACTTAGCAATTAAATGAATTGTTTAATTTGTTTAATTAGTAATTAATTAGAGATAAATCTTGTTTAGGATTATTGCTTCTCGGGACTCGGACTCTACTTTGGACCCGGATACTCAGTTGCTGGACACAGGCAAGTACACCTTGCTTGACATTTACTATGCAGTATTTACATTTGCCAGTTATTACTATCGTGTGCACTCGTCTCCATTGATGACTACCTTGTATAGAGTTAGTATAAACTTAACACTGTCTCAGACATGTATCACATATGAGTGAGTTGAGTGCAGAGGTTCTGTGTTGACTGGCCATTAACATATGATCTTGAGTCTGTAGCAGTTTGGTTTAGTTACTATATTTACTATGACGTCTTGTATATTGTTCGTACCGCGTATACGGTACGAGTATATTAGGTGGGAGAGTCTACTAGTGGTATATGAGAATTTCTGTTTCCAATGTACGCTGGATGCTCGTAGCCCCTCGTTTCTCAAAACCGTAGAACGCTTGGTGGCAGTTTCTTCTTCTTCTCCCCCTCTCATGTGCCACTAGAGATATCTCGAGTGCATTTACACTTAGATGGTTAGAACACCTGTATTGCTTCCGTGTATTTCCTGTCCTTGTTTGGTTAGGAAAATACTGGGTGGCATTCATATTCGTTACTTTTACATTACTAGCTATATTCATGCATGTCATTTTCCTGTGTATTGTTATGTCCCTCTGAGGACCTGGTATCTTTTCCAGAGCTTGACGAGCACTTATTCCCGGCTGATTACGGAGTAGAGGGACTTGTTGACGACGACTTTGAGGTGGAGCTGCAGCCTTGATCCTCTGGAGGCTAGCTACATCTTCAGACGTGGGTTTCATTTCCAGTATTCAGTTCATTTCTATTTGCTACTTCATTTTCATTCAAGATGTACTCATTTACTTATTTAGTGGATTGTTTTCCTCTAGCCATAGTTGAATTTGGATTCTGTGGCACTGATTATTTCCATTCAGTTATCTATTACTTTATTTCATGGATGAGACTGGTTTACCTGCCTGTGATGTTACTTTATTAGTTATACTTCAGCGTACTACAATCAGATCATAGTCCATTAAATTGGGTTAGCTATGCTGATTTACAGCTGGCATGCCACGTGTTCCCGATCCGATTATTTGGAACTGGGGCATGACAGAAGGAATAGAACTCTTATGGAGATGATTTGACCAATGATGAGTTATTCGGATTTACCCGATTTGTTTTGGGGATATGCCTTAGAGACTGCAGCTTATTTTTGAACTTGGTTCCTTCTAGTCAGTACCTCTTACTCCCACAGAGCTGTGGATTGGGCGAAAGCCTAGTCTGAAAAATGTTCGCATTTGGGGTAGTCCAGCACATGTGTTGATTGGAAAAGCAGATAAGTTGGAATCTCGTACAGAAGTACGCTTGTTTGTAGGCTATCTAAGAGAAACAAAAGAAGGTTTATTTTATAGTTCTAAGGATCAGAAGGTCATTGTTAGCACCAATGCCCGATTCTTAGAGGAAGACTATGTGATGAACCATAAACCCACAAATAGAGTTGTTCTAGAAGAACTGAGAGGTGAGACACCAAGTACTTCAGTACCAACAGTACAAGAGGATAAACCACAAATAACTGCACAACGTGTCACAAATGTTATACCACAACCGATAGTGCCTCGTCGTAGTGGGAGGGTTGTGATACAACCTGATAGATATATGTTCTTGGGTGAGTCGTTAGACTTCGTCCCTGAGGAAGAAGATTATGATCTATGTACCTACAATGAAGCACTCCAAGATAAAAATGCAGAGTCTTGACAAAAAAATAATGATATCTGAATTAGAATATATGGATTTCAATCAGGTCTGTGAGCTTGTAGAACCACCCGTTGGTGTAAAAGCTATTGGATGAAAGTGGATCTATAAGAGAAAAAGAGGATCGGACGGTAAGGCTGAAACCTTTAAAGCTCGGCTTGTTGCAAAAGGTTTTACCCAAAGAGAAGGTATCGATTATGAGGAAACCTTTTCGCCAGTAGCCATGCTTAAGTCTATCCGAATTCTTTTATCTATTGTAGCTCATCTTGATTATGAGATTTGGCAAATGGATGTCAAGACAGCTTTCCTTAATGGAAGTCTTGAAGAATACATCTATATGAAGCAACCAGACGGGTTCATTGAAAAGGGCCAAGAGCATCTTGTTTGTAAGCTCAAGAAGTCTATTTATGGACTTAAGCAAGCTTCCAGATCATGGAACATATGTTTGATCAGGTGATAAAATCCTATGGATTTGATCATTGTTAGGATGAATCATGTGTATACAGAAAGTGGGACAAAAATGTGGTGGTATTCCTAGTACTTTACGTAGATGATATCTTGCTTATTGGAAACAATATGAAGGTGTTATATAATATAAGGGTATGGTTATCCAAACAGTTTGATATGAAGGACTTAGGAGAAGTAGGTCACATCCTTGGGATCAAAGTTCTATGATATCGTAAGAAAATGATGTTGGACTTGTCCCAAGCTTCCTATATCGATACTGTACTAACTCATTTTAGCATACAAAATTCTAAGAATTTTTCTTACCTTTTAGGTATGGAATTGCTCTATCAAAGGAGCAGTGTCCGAGGACACCTAAAGTGATAGAGAACATGAAAGCAGATCCTTATACTTCAACAGTAGTAAGCTTAATATATGCAATGCTATGTACAAGACCAGACATCTGCTTTGTCGTTGGCATGGTTAGCAGATATCAGTCTAACCCAGGACAAGAGCACTGGACTTCCGTAAAGCATATTTTAAAGTACCTGAAAAAGACTAAAGAGTATATGCTAAGTTTACCAGGCAGATAGTTTAGTTCCTTTGGGTATACAGACTCAGATTTTCAGTCAAATATGAATTCTAGGAAATCTACCTCAGGTTATGTATTTGCTTTGGGAGGTGGAGCCATTGTGTGAAGGAGTATCAAACAAAAATGTATTGCTGATTCTACCATGGAAGCCGAGTATGTGGCAGCCTCTGAGGCAACCAAAGAAGCAGTTTGGCTCAGAAACTTTCTGTCATACTTGGATGTGGTAACTAGTTTGCCTAAGACTATTACACTTTATTGTGATAATAGTGGTGCAGTTGCAAACTCGAAGGAACCACGAGCCCATAAGACAGGTAAGCACATTGAGCGCAAGTACCACCTGATACGAGATTTCTTAAAGAAAGGAAAAGTTGTTGTGATCAAGATAACATCAGCCGACAACCTAGTTGATCCCTTTACAAAGAGCTTACCAGCTAAGGCTTTTGATAGTCATATTGAGGGAATGGGAGTCAGATGTGTAGCATCATGGATTTAAGTATAAGTGGAAGATTTGTAACAGTATACTGAAAAGTAATGCTTTGAGTATAAGTGGGAGATTGTTAGGGTTATATACTAAAATTATCACTTTTGTATTAACTTTATTTCCTTAAATTTTGAATGAGAATCATATGGGCAAATGTTTGCATACTGTATTTGTTGCAAGTGTTAACACAAGTGTCTGATATTCTATATTGTAGATAATATGATGTGTGGTGTCACACAGAAGATCATATTATCAGTTCCTTATGGAATATATAAATAGTTCCCAACCTAGATGGACTTGGACAATCCATTGAAAAAGTTGTAGTGTAATCTGGTATTAGTCTATCTTGACTATAGGTTTACACTAGTACACTTTGTGTGTATTGAACGGGACCACTTGAGGTTATTCTATTTATACTGACTACATAAGAGAACAAACACCTCTGTTATTATGGATGCTTGTGCTCTTAATCCGGATATAATAACAGACATGTATATACAGTGTGCATTACTTTGACTCATAAAAGAGTGAGATTCATTATGGGTCAACAATCTCTATGAATTGGATAATAACATTGCATGTATGATGGGCTGTTGATTATAAAAGGAATCCATGTCCCGATACATCGGGTTGATGATGTCCCTTTAAGGAGCTCATAAGGATTGTCATGTAAATCTTGCAGGTGGATTATATTCGACATAAAAAATAATGTTGAGTGGTACTACTTAAGGATAAAAGATGTCGATCAATATAGTTGTCAGTAACTTAATTTGATTGACGGACATTCAATAACTTAACATGGGGAGCCAAACGAGCATATAATAAAAGGAGCCCATAATTATAATTTGGGATTAGGAAGGTAGTACAATAATAGCTCTTTTGTGGACCGAGCTATTTTTAATGGGCCTGGGTTGTGTGTTCGGGCTGAACACGGGATACCTAGATCCGTTGGAGGACCTAACCCTAATTTCTCCTCATGGTCCCTGTCGTACCTATATATATATATATATATATATATATATATATATATATATATATATATATATATATATATATATATATATATATATATATATATATAATATATATCCTCTATTCTCTATTCTCTGGCTGTTATATTCATCAGAAATAAGAACCTTTCTCAAAATTTATGATTCACGTAAGAAGAGAAAGGGAGGGCTGCCAAGGAGAAGAAAAGGTTGGGAGATCATCGCCCACACGACGTCCAACCCGAAGAAGGAATACGTGTAGAAGATCTTGGGTTCGTGACTGCTCGACATTGCTAGAAACAGTCTTCTTCTTCCCGTCGCAGGTATAATTTGTAAACCCTAGTTTCGCTATGAGGGGTTAGAACACGTCTTAGATCTTCTAAACTTCCATCGATCAATACACACACCAAACTACGGGTCCTGGAAATCCCCAGTTCTATCACTCTCCACTTTATTCATTTCATTCCAAGCCTCCATCTTCCTATTTTGGTGCTCTTGTCATTTGGAGCCATTCCACCATTAATTTCTCCCAAATCCTACTCATTTCCTCTACCATTCCTCTCATTCTCTCTAGAAGGAAGTGCCTACAAGGATCTTGGAGCTAGAAGCAAGGAGGAGAGTCCATTTTCTAAGGAGTTTCTTATCGGGATCGTGTCCATTGGATTGTTCATTGGGAATCCATCTCCCAATATGTATAACACCCTCTAACCTTGTCATTTAGATTCTAATTTTGATATTGGACCCTCAAGAACTCACCCATGTATTAGGACGACCCATAGAAAGAGTTTTGAGGCTCTAGTAAGTCCTCATTTGAAAGTTAGAATAAATTTTGTGCCACTTTTGGAAGAAATCCAAGGATGGTACACCAAGTGTTTATCATTTTGTCCTATAGGCTAAATGGACATCTGAGTAGTGTTAGAGGCTAGTATAGTGTCCACAAAGGGGAACCAATAGGTTGTGTCATGTTGTATTTGGACAAGGGATCATTTGGGGTTTTTTTTGGACCTCAACGCTTTGGTGCACACACACACACACACACACATACACATACACACACACACAATATCTTGACATTTGACACTAGCTAATGGCTCACTAATTTTACGTATCATAATATGCATATGCATTAGGGCTATAGCTGAATATTGTATATGTACTAATGTATATACATAAATGGGTATATGTATGTATATATATATATATAATATATTATATATATTTTTTAATATTATATATATATATAATATTATATATATATATATATATATATATAAAAAAAAATTTTAATATAGGAGGTATATATATATATATATATATATATATATATATATATATATATATAGTGGTTTCTATAATTAGGTACTGTTATGAATTTAGTAAGGGGTTGACTTTTACCTAGTTATAAAGGTAGGCGATGTTACTATCTAGATATATACTAGTATCCACACATGATAGGTATATATATATATATATATATATATATATATATAAGCGCCGATGTTAGCCCTCCCCCATCAACCCTCCAGATCCCCTTCTGTCGGCCTCGCGGAGCCGTCTGCCCCGGTCGCTCGCCTCCGGCGACGGAGTCGGTCCCGTCGCTCTCAGGCGGACATCCGCCTCCCCCACCCGTATCTTCCGGGAGGCATAGACGTAGTCGCTCGTCACCGGCAGCCCGGAGCTCTTCCTCGCCGGTAGCTTGGACCAGTGCACAACTGGCCATGGTGGGTCTTTTGACTAACGGAGTCGCTCTGAAGCTCCGATGACCATCCACCACCGCCGCCGGTTCCTTCCATCCCCGGGCCGCTCAACCGAGTGTCCCCGGAGGCGCCCAGCCCCCCCATTCTCCCCCGGAATCGCCCCGTCTCCGGTGGCCCCAGCCGACGTTGACGTCGCGCGGCCTTGCCTCTACGGCCCTGTTCGTCGAATCCGTTTTCGCAACCCTGATCCCCTCAAGTTCGAATTTGAATTTTCCAAATTCGAACTTCTCGCCCGCATATGCGCCCACCCCCCATCCGAGGAATATGTGCCTGCTACTCATAGCGGCGTTCTCGCTCCTCCCATGCGCGCGGCGACATATGCGCTAGACTCTAACTCTCGGCTCGCGGAGTCTTATGCGCCAGCTGGTCCCTCAGACCCACATGCGCCTACCCCCCGGGCCACCCTGTTGGCGGATGTGAGTCCTCATGCGACTTTCCTCCCCGCGGAGTCCCATGCGCCCGACCCTCCCACAGGCACCCATGCGCCCACATCTGCGACCCCCCGGGGCTATGCGCCTTCCTCCCATGCGCCGGGCCAGCCCAATCTCAGACATGCGCCCTCAGCGCCCGGACCTCTTCCCCCCTTTCCCTTTTCTGTCTGCTGCCATGCGCCTGTGGGATGCTCATCGAGCGCATACGCCTCGATTCCCCGTAGACTCCTTGCGCCCAAGTCCGTCGGCCCTACGTGATCAGATGTCGGACTTGTCAACCTCATCCCCAACTCAGAGGGATCCGATGGGCGCAGATCTCAGCTTGGTGGTTGTTCCTCGGAGCGTGATGCCGTCTCAGCCCCTTCCCCTCACCCTCAATACCACCCCTCCGGGCAACTTCCTTTCCACCTCCCCGGTTGCGCCTCCACTGCGATCCAGAGGCCGAACGCTCCATCCTTCGCTGAGATCTTAAGACCGGATCTGGCAGCACTACCTCCCCCAGCGAACAAGAGATCGATCTCCTTGAGATCGAGTTCACAGCTCTCCCCGAAGGACAAACCATTATTGTGCCATTCTCTCCCGACGAAATTACATCTCTATCCTCCTCATTCTCGAGGACCTTTGTGCTTAAATTCCAATCCGGATGCCCCAAACTGCCCATTGCCAAAGAAACCATCGCTGGGTGGGGTCTCTCATCCACCTACAAGGTCGCTTCATTAGACTCCAAACACCTCCTCCTCCACCTCTCCTCCGACACAGACTGCACCTTGGTCTGGGCTAAGGGCACCACCAACATAGGACCCCTAAGCGTGAAGATCGCCAAATGGTCTCCCAATTTTAACCCTAATGAAGACTCCAAGATCATCTCGATGTGGACCACTCTGTCGAATCTACCCCTCGTCTGCTTCGCACCAGCAGCGCTCAAGGGAATTGCCAGCTCCTTCGGATCCCTGGTTGCCATCGCAGAAGAAACTCACAACCTCTCTAAAGGCAACTACGCCAAGATCTGCGTAGAGATTGATATCTCATCCGAGCCTCCTACGCTTATTCAGCTCGAGCTAGGAAAACAGACACACCCACAGACGCTCGAATACGACAACAACATAAGCTTCTATAAGCATTGCCAGATCAGAGGCCATCTCTCGAAGCACTATTTCAAGAAACACTCGGAGCTCAAGAGTTAGCACCGAAAAGAACCCCAACCCCGAAGGCGACACAAATCCCCTCATCAGGACCTATCCTCCCCCTCCCTAACTTCCCCTCCCACTTCGCAGACAACGATTTGTTCCCAAGTCCTTGCGCCCCCTCCTCGTTGAAGAGCGGATCGGTCCAAAACGGGCCAACTGGCATCACCCTTTTCAACAGATTCGAGATCCTCGGCCCATCTCTAGCGGTGGAAGATCAGACAAACCTCTCCCCCGACGTCGGCAACGGAGCAGAGATCGTGATGGCCACAGCTATTAACACATCGGGATCTTCCGGAGACACCCAATAGATGTTGATTATCCTTCCTGCCCCAGACTGTCACGCCCCAGAACCAGAATACTGGAGAGCGGGGGAATGACTCAGCCAGCTACGTATTACGGGTAGATGAATACCGTATAATACGATCAATGCTGTCTAACCAGACGAGGGGGTGCATACTACATAAAAGTCTTACTATGGTCATTTCGCATCTATTGTCTCAATCATTCAAAACAAGAAATAGAAATAGAGAACATGTAAGATAAAGCAGTAAGGCGTCCCAAACGCTCAGTCAAATGTTTTTGATATCTGGCTTTACAAAACATAGCCAGATGATGTAGAAAAGTATACACAATTGTTATCAGCTGCAGTCTGACTTTAGTTACAATCATGAAAAAGTAAGTACAAGACGATCCGACCAACATGTCGGTGCCAAACGGCTAAGTATAAAGTAAATGACAAAACGAGCGGTGAAGTAAGGAAACCCACTCGAATCCTCCTGCGATCATCCTCCTAGTGTTGACCATCTTGGAGATAGAAGTAAGCTGAGTCCTCGGGAACCGGCTCTAAATCTGGCCATACAAAACCAGAGAGGTTAGACCTCTAATAGCAAGTACCACAAGAAAGGACGATATGAAGGACATAAACCAGTAAGTAAAAGAATATAATGATAATAGATCTCTGCTTTCCACTAGGATTCACATCACATCACGACACTTCGAACCAACCTTCCAACCAAACAAGGACAGAAGTTGGCCCGTCATGTCCTGACATTCTGATCATCCCAGTTAGGTAACAGAGTAGTGCAGTACACAAACAAATCATCTTGAACGGCCAATCAACTACTACGGCTTGCTAATGTGAGTTCCAAGTTATCCTGGAATTATGCAATTAGGGATTCCTCAGTTCTTACTATGTGCGAGCAAGGCTAGTCTATCCAGTCAATCATGTGCGCCATGCATGAATTAGACGAGTCCTAGCAGGACGCCCGTCAATATACAATATATCATAATAATAAAAGCAGATACTGTTTCCTACCCGTGTGGCAGATTTACAGTATTTGTGGGAACTAGCCGGCCCGTCGGGTACTACTCGTCCTAAGGGGGCTGTCATGTAAGAACTCGAGAATCCATTCTCTCCATGCAATCATTATTTTATTTAACTTAATAGTCCCTACGTTGAGTGAAATCCCATGCCGTGGATCATGGTCATTCAAATGAGTACTTTCGTACGGGGTACGATATGCACAACTCTACAACGATACCAGTGCGGTTAGGTTGCAAGTCTTACATAGCGTAATACAACAATCAAATCTAACCACAGTAATCATGCCTTGACCATAAGGTACACATACTTCTTTTGTAGAAAATAAAATAAATAAATATATAAATAAATAAATAGATTGAAGCCTGCATGTACATGTATGTCAATACTCGGGATCAGCTAGTCGATTTATAATAGTTCATAACATGAACGTGTCTCATTCATTCATTTCAATAAGACGACTAGCCAGTCTCTTAGTTCCAACTAGGAACGCATGATCAATTAGTTAAGATAACGAACGTTATTAATGGTGACAAGGCATGAAAGTCAATTAGTATTACATGGGGTCGAGTCTATAACTCCTCAGAGTTAAGTTCCAGCCTTACTGGGTATCCATGGATCAATCAAGACACATGACACATTCCACATAACAATCTGTATTATCAATATTAACCTATCATGATTTATCAAGTTCATGCAAAAAGACGTAAGGATACAATAGAAGAATTATCATGCCATCATTAAATGAATAGGTTGAGGAATAAATAAAACACCCAGGTCAGGAAGTCACGCCAACAAGTCTATGCTAAGGTCAAAAGTCACACAAGAGGTCTATGCTTAAGACCAACAAGTCACGCTAAGTCTAGCTGGGGTGAGTGTGGAAATTGGACGTGAACAGTGAGCGTGAAAAGTGATACACGCACGCACATCGTGACTAAAAATACACGCACTCATACAAGATGTGTGCGTGACAAGAAATACACGCAGACTCGTGGATGTGTGCGTGACTAAAAATACACGCAAACTCGTGGATGTGTGCGTGACTAAAAATACACGCAGACTCGTGGATGTGTGCGTGACTAAAAATACACGCAGACTCGTGGATGTATGCGTGACTAAAAATACACGCAGACTCGTAGATGTGTACGTGACTAAAAATACACGCACGCTCATGAGAACGTGAGCGTGACTGAAAATACACGCTAACATGTAAGAACATGAGCGTGTCTCAAAATCTACGCAGACACGTAGAGACGTGTGCGTGACTGGGCTGATGTTTTACGCGAGCACGTAAGAACGTGTGCGTGCAACATCTCCCGAACTCCAAGTCCTATGGAGCCTTCGTTCCTGCCAGAAAATGAAGTTCCCAGCCAGAAACACGCTAAGTTGGGAGGACCAAAAACCCATGAACAGCCGAAATACAACAACTTAGATCTAGAAAAAACCAGCCATAGAAATCCAAAATGCTAAGAACTAAACTCTCTCAGAATCATGAGAGGAAGAGTAATAATCCACAAAAATGGATGAAGGAGAAGCAAGTTTGCACTTGCCTACTGCTACTGCTACTGCTGGTGGGTGAAGAGTGATGAGAGGAAGAAGAAGAAGTAAAGGTGAGAATGAAGTAATGAAGAGAGAGAATGGAGAGGGTGGCTTTAAATAGGGGGAGTGGTAGGTGGGAGCTAGTGGGCCGGGTTGTCCACCACCAATCCGAACCCAATAAGGCCGAACCAAATAACACTAAAGCAGCAAATAAAATACAGGTAATAAAATTGCAGAAATATAATTGCAGAAATAAAAATTTACAGGAAATTAATAATCATGAAAATTCAAAGAGCAGATAATTAATTAACATGAAACTAAAGGAATTTAAATACAGAATAATACATGATAAATACTAAATAAATACACATGAGTTGTACATGTATAAAAATACGCATTCCGGGAACGGGGAGTGACACAGACTCCTCAACCACCTCCCCCATCTGGTCGAGGCAGCACCGACAACAGACATCTCTCTCTTCAACAAATTTGAGATCCTCGACACATCTATAGCCACTGACGACCCCCTCCCCAACCAAATCACGCCAGAATATAGTACAGAGATTGTCATTACCCCGGCTGTTGGTGCCTCGGTCCCTCCTGAGGATTCCCAGTTGGCACTATTTTTCCACCCCGAACCAGTCGATTCACCCTTCTCCTCTCTTTTGGCCGAGGCCGCACAGTCTTTAGACCAAGATTATGAGGCCAGGATCCGACAAGCTCAGGAGGCCGGCTTCTTGAACCCCAACAACCCCCTCAGTGTGCTTGCTGAGATAGAAACAGAACTCGTCAACCAACTGGACCCTGTCACAGGCAGCAAAGCTCCGGACCGTCGCGTAATGACGGCAGGAAACCATGCAGTAACCCACAAGGGCCCAAAAACCCAACAAAATAAGAAGAAAAAAAAAAACCAGTTCAAGAGCCATCTGTCATGACCACCAGGTCAGCCATCAAGCTCAACCCCACCCCCAACCGCAATCCAACTAATGGTTAACAACTTTGCCTGAAATGTCGGAGGGCTGGCCAATAAACCTACCATGAGGAGATTGATCTCCCTTATCAAAATCTATCGGATAGACATTATTGTTATCATCGAACCCAAAATCCTCCAGAGGAAACTCAAAGCCATTCAACTTCAGGTCGGCTTCCCGAATGCCATTGCTGGGTATCACGACATCTGTATCCTCTTCTCCGACGACTGTCTTTTCGGTACCGTCCTCGACACCGACTAGGCACTTTCCTGCTGGGTGGAACACCCGTCCCTCCCCTCTTGATCCTTTATTTCTACTGTTCACGGCAGCTGCGACCACACCGAGCGCAAGCAGCTCTAGAATACCCTTTTAGACACCCGTAGCTCCATCGACAGCCTTCTGTGGCTATGCCTTGGGTATTTTAACACGATCGCCAGCCCGGAGGAAGAGGCGGAAGGTCGCCACCCCCACCTTCCAGCCATGAACGACTTCAACTCCTTCATGTTTCAAGCTAACTTACACCCCCTCTCCTACTCCGGTAACACCTTCACCTAGTGCAACATACAAGAAGGAGATCGTCGCCAATACTCCCGCCTGGACTGCGCCCTTATGGACAACAAGTGGTCAGACATGAGCCTCATATCCAACCTCTCCTACCTCAACTCCATCGAATGAGACCACTCACCTCTCCTCATTAAGGTCAGCAACAACCCCAATCCTATCAAAAAAGCTTTCAGATTCCTGGACTTCTGGAGATACCACCCCTAACAAAGATATAGCGCCTTGAAAGAAAGCACTCACGGTGCTGATCGGGCAAAAATCTTTGATGGTCCCAAAAAAAGATAATCCGGTGACCATCAAAGATTTTTGCCCGATCAGCCTCTGCACCTTCGCTAACAAAATCATATCCAAGATAATCGCCACCTGTATGACTCACCTCCTATCCAAGATTATCTTCGAGGAACAAAGCAGCTTTGTCCTAGGGCGGAATATCACTGACAACATCCTCCTTGCCCAGAAGATGATTACCTACATGAAATTCCTATTGAGGGGGGCAACATAGCCATCAAGCTTGATATGGAGAAGGCTTACGACCGCTTAGACTGGCAATTCATAATCTGGGTGCTCAGGAGCTTCGGATTCTCCGAAACCTGGATTGACATCATTTACAGATCCATAAGCAGCTCATGGTTCTCCACTGTCATCAACGGGCAAGTAGACGGATTCTTTAAATCTAGCCGCGGGGTCCGACAAGGAGACCCTCTATCATCTACCATCTTCATCATCGCTGCAGAGGCCCTCAGCAGAAACCTTAAAAACATGGTCAATATTCCCAGATTTTGCCACTTTCACACCACTGCTGGCTGTCCTGTTATCAATCATCTAGCTTACGCCGACGACGTCCTTATCTTCTCTTCGGAGGACACCAGTTCCGTTGAGGTGGTCAGTAACACCCTGGAGAAATACTCTAGATGCTTCGGACAGCGGATCAACTGCGAAAAAGTGTCATCTACACCCACCACAAAGCCGACAGGAGCCACTCAACCACTCTCACCAATATCACCTCCTTCTCCACTGTATACCCTCCGTTTTCCTACCTGGGCTGCCCTCTAGTTTATGACAGGTTGAATTCGGGCACCTTCAGAGGGCTTGTTAACAAGGTCAGGAAAAAGATAGAGGGATGGCACAACGCTACACTCTCTCCAGGCGGCAAGATGATCCTTATCAAGCACGTTCTCTCTTCCATTCCTATCTACACCCTGGCAGTCTGCTCCCCGTCATTGAAGGTTCTCTCCTCCCTGGAGGCACTCTTCGCCAACTTCTTCGGGGATCACCAAGACGGAAAGGTTAAGCATCACTGGGCCAGTTGGGACACGATGGCCAAACCAACGGACGAGGGAGGCCTCGGATTCATAAAATTATCGCACATCGTGGACGTCAGCTCAATGAAATTGTGGTGGAAGCTCCGATCACATACTTTTATCTGGACGCGGTTTATGAGAGCCAGATACTTCCAACACTCCCATCCAGTGACAGCAGAAGCCAACAATCGATCCTCCACATCTGGCGTCGTATTCTTCGCGTCCGTCAGCTAGCCGAACCCCTCATCCGCTTGCGTCTCGGTACCGGAGATTCATCACCAAGCCTTGAACGGTAGATTAGCAATAGAATCTTCCAGCTGTCCCCGACCGCCCCCTAACTCCACGATTAGGGATTTTTGGGACCCAGCGGAGGGATGGAGATGGGAGCAGATCAGATAGTGGATCGGACATGAGGCAACGTCAGAACTAGCCTCCGCTGATCTCAGGATCAACGATCTTCCAGACACATGGATTTGGACCCCCAACATCGAAGGAGAGTTCTCGATGGCCTCTGTCAGACGGAAGGTTAGGGGCGACGGTATAATTTCCCCACTGATCGCACCTTTTTGGCAATCGTGCATACCTAATAAGTGGTCCTTTCTGATCTGGAGAGCTCAGAAGAGGAAGCTTCCGACCGACGATTCCCTCACCTTTATCGGTTACAGCATCGCTTCCAGCTGCTACTGCTGTTCTTCTCACAGACCAGAAACTGTGGAACACATCCTTCTCTCCGGAGATCTTGCTAATCTGATCTGGCACGAACTTTTCAGTCGCTGCAGGAAGAGGCATCAGCCCGGGGGCTTCAACGATCTCCTAGCTCACTAGAGAGACTTCCATGGTCATCAGATCGCTGCAGCCGCAGGTATATGGGTCCTCTAGAAGAACCGGAACAAATTCAAGTATAAAGGTCGTCAATTCAACCATGATCAACTGACCCGCGGAGTCCGTCGCCAAATTCTTAAAACCAGGAACCGATGCTCCCACTCCTCGAAGTAATTCTGGCAGGCCTGGAGTTAGCCTCACTTTACAGCGCCCTCTCGGCCTTCTAGAGCTCTTTCTTATCCCCGGTTTAGCCGTATTGATTTTCGTTTTTCTTTCCTTTTGTCGGTATACTTGTATAGACTTTGGCATTTTGCGCCTTATGGTATACTTGTATATGTTCGGCCTTTTGGCGTCATTGAATAAAATGGGTTGTTGTTTATATATATATATATATATATATATATATATATATATATATATATATATATATATATATATATATAAAATATATATAAAATATATATATATATATATATATAAAATATATATATATATATATATATATATATATATATATATATATATATATATAAGGGGTTTTACAAAGGTAAGAAACCTAGATAAGGAAAGAATATACATATAGGTAATGTATCAAGGTAGGAATAGGACATTTAACCTAGAGTTGACTTGGTTTGACCTTTTGACCTAAAATTGACCATTTGACCTAGAATTGAACTAGTATGACTTGTTTTTAATTCCAAACATGATATTAATATAATATTCCATATTTAGGTTTTCGAGGTGCCTTATCGGATGTCGTTGATATTTCACACTTGATCTCAGGCGAGTATATTCTCTGATAATTTTTCGTTTATGGTATTTTCTATGTTTCGTGTATTTAGTGTATATATCCTTGATTTTCGATACATTGGTCACACGGATTGGTATTTTCGGATTCCGTCGTGAGATGTTATTTCTTTTTTATCTTGGTGTATCTTGTGCAAGTCCCATTGTAGTTCTTGTGCAATATATGCACACCGATTCTCGAGAAGACTTGATATCTTCTTCTAGAATCTCGTGTCGTAACGTGTCATGGTTGGATCCATTGTACCAGTCAGGGGAAGGAAATATTAGTCTAGATGTGTGGTCAATACCCTTCTTGTGTAAGTCTAGTTTATTATGAGTGTTAATCATACACCTCACGTATAATTAACCAGGCCATAAAATCTTGTACAAGTTTCCAAGATGGCCACATGTAGAAGCTAATATTCACTCGCATAGATAGTATAATTCTGGACCCTTGTACATGATATAACCTGTTTTACTGTTTTTTGCTCTTGTTTACAGCTTTACCATGTCATGCTATTTTCATGTACACTTTACTATTTTTCGTACATTCTCTCTATTTACTGTTACATAGTCCATATCGTTTATTGGAACTATTGTTGGAAATATACTTTGCTCCAATCCTGACTGGATATATTTTTTAGACGACGGCGAGGACGAGTGCACCACCTACTATAGTCCACATGACATATTAGATATAGACCAGAAGACCCTAGCCCAGCAGGGTTTAGTTCCAGCTGGGGAGAGTTTAGTGGTGACTCAGTTAGACTAGATTTTGACTGGACTCTGTCTCCAGCTTTATTAGTTTGCCTGTTTATTATTTCAGACATGTATAACTATATTTGACTCAAACTCTGGATATTTTCTTTTGTCATAATCATTTATCATGCCTTTATATCTTTCTCATAGATTTGTGATTGAGTATGCTATTTCATATTTGTCCTCCACTTGTAGATGAGATATATTTACAGGTTATTATTATTCACTGTATTTATAGTAGACCTAGATAGCGTTCTACCGTTGACTCTGTGGCATAAGCTGGACACTATCACGCACTTATGCTCCTATATCGGGTGTGGGTCGTGACATATTTTTAGTGGTGGCCCATACAGGTCAGAAGTCATAATTAGTGCGATGTCGTAGTGGCGCTCGACTTAGAGTGTTGTTACGAGCCTGTTGTATATGCCTAGGATATAGGCTAAGTATACTTAATCACAATTAGGAAAAACTTCCAATTTATTGTTCTATACAACTGTCCTTTCTTGATATTGATTCTTGCACGCTAACTGTCCTCATTTGATATAATCTATCTTGTGCCATAATTGATTTCCTTCGTTCGATCTGTCTTGAGGATGGCAAAGACTAGATCCCAGCGTTCAGGGCTGGCAGATACAGAGAGGTTTTCTACATGCCGCAGGCTTGACCCCGTTGTGTCTATTGCAGTCGAAGTGTCAGCAGTTGCATTCGGGGGAGCTCCTCTGCCAGTTACGAGAACCGTTCCAGAGGTCGCTGCAGGTGCTCCTACCACAGTACCGGGGGATGCGACAATAGTTATTGTAGGTATTCTTTCTCCTCCTCCTATGCAGCAGACTCCACCGTCTGTTGTAGAGGATCTTCCTCCTCCGCCTCCAGTACCTACCGACATGGGGCAGATGTTCACATTCTTTCGAAAGATGCTTGAGGCCCAGCGAGTCCAGTTCGAGGCTCAGTAGAGGCAATCAAACGCGATGCGTCAGGGCATAGAGGATGCCCACCAGCTCGCTATAGTTGTAGTGGAGCAAGGAGCTCCAGCACAGGGTGCGCAGCAGAGGCCGGGCAGTATCCAGGACTTCAAGAAGTTGGGGCCTCGGGACTTCAAGGGGACCGAGGGTATTATCTATACAGACGACTAGCTCGAGGGTATCGAGCATCTTATGAGAGTATCCCGCCTTGCAAATGACCTGAAGGTTGAGGCAATGGGACTTCAGCTGCAAGACATCGCTCGTACTTGGTTCAGAAAAGAGCCAGTACTAGCTGGAGAGGGCAACACCTGGGAAGAGTTCAAAGACTTGTTCCATAAGAAGTTTTTTACCCCTACAGACAAGATAGACCTGGCTAGGCAGTTCCAGAACCTCCAGCAGGGAGGTACGTCTGTAGAGGAGTACGCTACAGAGTTCGACAGGCTGAGCCGATATGCAGAGTACATGGTACGGGACCCAGAGATCAGGGCGAGCCGCTTTAGAGAGGGTCTGACTTGGGATGTGAAGATCCTCATCCCCTCTTTTTACTTGACGTACGCTGAGATCTTTACGGAGGCACGTACGGTAGAGCAAGAGTTGGGCTTGAAGCACATGAGAGACCGTAATTTCTTCTCGGGGGCTACTAGCAGCGCGGGGGCTGCTAAGCATCTTCGAATCCAGTACCATTCATTCTAGCACTGCAGTAGCATCATCAGACCCCAACTAGGGCACCCGTTCAGCAGGCGCCACAGCAGCAGAGGCCAATAAATCATGTCCTTTCATGCACTTCTACAAGAAGCTCGGTCATATTTAGGAGGTTTACAGGAAGAGGCTGGGGGTGTGCCTCTATTGTGGTGTCGTAGGACATCAGCTGAGGGAGTGTCCTGCAAACCCTCGTAGGGCAGTCCAGGAAGCAGGTGCAGCTCAGGGAGCACCAATGAGACCACCTATAGCACAGCCGAAGGGCCCACCACTTCTGACACAGCAGCAGTGGTTTGTTCAGCACCGACAGCAGAGGGGTGCTCAGGGTAAAGCATTTGCGTTGATGGTTGAGGAGGTCGAGCCCGTCGGCGATATCATAGCAGGTTCTGTTCTTCTCGATTCCTTACCAGCTTTAGCATTATTTGACTCTGGTGCTACACATAGCTTCGTATTTATCTCTTTTGCTCTTAGACATAATATTATTGCTGAACCATTGGGTAGGGCTTGCAAGATCATGACCGGGAGAGGCATTATCCTGGTCAATAATATTTGCAAGAGACTGAGAGTTTCACTGGAAGGCCAAGAATTGAATGTATACTTGCTCATAATGCCATTTTCGAGCTACGATATTGTACTTGGGATAGATTGGTTGAGCAGGCACCATGCCAGCATAGATTATAGAGGAGACAGGGTTCTGTTTAGTCTGCCGGAAGAGCTAGAGTTTGAGTTTGTCAGAGGGGCAGCAGAGAAGAATGATGGTTTTTGTGGAGCTATGGTAGAAGAAGAGCAGTTACCGCATCCGTTGATAGCAGAGTTATTGGATGTCTTTCTAGATGAGTTGCCAAGGATGCCGTCGGACAGGGATATTGAGTTCTCAATAGACTTGGTACCGGGCGCAGAGCCTATCTCGTAGCATGTCTATAGGGTGAACAACAGCGAGTTAGCAGAGCTGAAGAAGCAAGTCGACGAGCTGCAGGACAATGGATTTACCAGGTGCAGTTCTTCGCCTTGGGGTGCTCTGGTATTGTTTATACCGAAGAAGGATGGATCGGTGCGTATGTGCATCGATTACAGGACACTGAACAACCTCGCTATTAAGAACAAATACCTGATGCCGATGATCGATGACTTATTTGATCAGTTGAGCAGTGCGAAGATATTTTTGAAGATAGACTTGAGGTTGGGATATCAACAGCTGAAGGTGAAGAAGGAAGACATTCCAAAACTGCTTTTTGGACTCGTTATGGCCACTATGAGTTCACTGTCATGACATTTGGGTTGACTAATGCCCCGATAGTGTTTATGAACTTGATGAACAAGGTATTCATCAGTACCTTGACAAGTTCATGGTGGTCTTCATTGATCACATTCTCATCTATTTGAAGACGCCAAAGGGCACGAGGAGCACATAAGGATTGTGTTGGAGACTCTCAGAAAGAAGCAGTTGTATGGAAAGCTGTCAAAGTATGAGTTCTTCTTGGACATAGTAGAGTTTTTAGGACACGTCATATCTGGTGATGGAATTTCAGTGGATCCGATGAAGATCACAGCAGTGGACTCCTGGTCTACACCGAGCTCAATTGCAGAGATTCGAAGTTTTTTTTGGATCTGGCAGGCTATTATAGAAAGTTTGTACAGGACTTTTCCAAGATTGTCGAGCCGATGACCAGACATACCAGGAAGGACGTGGGGTTCGTCTGGTCTGAGGAGTCCCAGATTGCCTTCGAGGAGCTGAAGAAGAGGTTGACATCGGCTCTTATCTTTATGTTGCCATTAGGGTCCAAAGGATTAACGATCTACAGTGATGCTTCGGAAAAGGGTTTGGGTTGTGTTCTTCAGCAACATGGAAAGGTGATTGCCTATGCATCCAGGCAGTTACGTCCTCTTGAGAAGAACTACCCGACTCATGATTTGGAGGGTGACAGCGATAATTTTTACTCTAAAGCTGTGGAGACACTATCTGTACGTAGGGCATATAGAAATTTTTACTGACCATAAGAGCTTAAAGTACGTGTTTACACAGAAGGAGCTGAACATGAGACAGAAGCGGTGGTTAGAGCTGATGAAGGATTTTGATATATCGTTACAGTTTTACCCAGTGAAGGCCAACATAGTTGTCGATGCTTTGAGCAGGTATCCGGTTGCCATATGTTTGACGATGGACCGTCACCTTTTGGTAGATTTGGAGAGTTTGGTCATTGAGGTTATAGTCCCTGGGATTGAGGTACAGATATGGGGTTTCTAGATTCAGTCTGAGCTGATGGACAGGATCAGAGCAGCACAGTTTGATGATGTGACTCTGAGGACTATCAGAGAGCAGGTGCAGGCAGGGTTATTGGATGATTTCTCTATTACAGAGGATGGTTCGTTTAGGCACGGTGCTAGATTGTGCGTGCCTAGTGGAGAGCTGCGAGTAGAGGTGCTTCAGGAGGCGTATCACTCTCAGTACTCTATACATCCTGGTGCCAACAAGATGTATAGAGATCTGAGAGAGCACGTATGGTGGTATGGCATGAAGCGGGAGATGGTACAGTTTGTATCCAGATGCTTAGTGTGTCGGCAAGTGAAAGTCAAGAGGCAGAGACCAAGTGGAATGCTTCAGCCATTACCTATTCTAGAGTGAAAGTGGGAGCATATTACTATAGATTTTATGTTCAGATTTCCGCAATCTCCGGGAGGGAAAAATGCAATTTGGGTCATAGTTGACAGGTTGACCAAGTCGGCCCACTTTCTGCCTTTCAAAGTGTGTTTGTCTACGGAGAGACTGGCTTAGATGTGTGTGAGACAGATCATCAGGTTTCACGGGGTTCCTATGAGCATAGTCTCAGATCAGGATAGTCGTTGTACTTCTCATTTCTGGAGGAGTTTGCAGGCTAGCTTGGGCACCCAGCTCAAGTTTAGCACTGCATATCATCCTCAGATGGATGGGTAGTTGGAGAGGACTATTCAGACTCTCGAGGATATGCTTCTCACATGTGTCTAGATTTTGGTGGATCTTGGAACGACTATTTTTACTTGATAGAGTTTGCTTACAACAACAGCTACCAAGCCAGTATAGAGATATCACCATTTGAGGCTCTATACGGACGGAGGTGTCGTACTCCCTTATCTTAGGACAATGTCAGTGAGAGAGCTTTTTTTGGCCCGGAGATGATTGTGGATACAGCAGAGAAGGTCAGGCTGATCAGGGATATAATTTGGGTGGCGCAGGACAGACAGCGGCATTGGACCGATAGCCACCAGAGACCTTTGGAGTTTGAGGTATAGTTTAGACTCCTAGTGTTTGTGTCTGATTGTGATTGTTTGTTATAGATTAAGTTTTAAGATTTTGTTTTGTGATAGGTTGGTGATCTAGTGTTCCTGCAGATTTCTCCGACAGGGGGCATGATTCGCTTTGATGTAGACGGGAAGCTTAGTCCGTGATTCATCGGACCCTTCAGTATCCTTGAGAGGGTCGGTGCAGTAGCATACCGACTAGAGTTACGGCCTGCACTAGAGGGAGTACACAACGTGTTCCACGTGTCATAGCTAAGACGGTACGTGGCAGATCCCAGTTATATTTTGGACCACTCCGAGATCGACGTGGGCCCGACTCTCAGTTATCCAGAGCAACCAGTTGAGATTTTGGATTGTAGGGAGAAGGTGCTCCGGAACTAAGTCATTCCCTTGGTTCGTATCACATGGACGCATCGCTCTCCGGGTGAGTCTACCTGGGAGAGGGAGGATGACATGCGTGAGCGATACCCTTATCTCTTCGAGCCTTGAGGTATTAGTCTTCTTTTACTTCTGATTTTTTATCTGTGATAGTTTCGTCTTTTAATTTTGAGGACGAAATTATTTTAAGGGGGTAGACTTGTCACTACAACTTTTCCAAATAGGGATAAATTTGTCATTCCATAATTGCTATATAATGTGAATATTTATTTAGGAGTATTGTGTGTATTTACTTATTTATTGTGTGTTAGTGATATGGTTAGAGGCTAGCCAAATTGTTAGACTTGTGTTAATAGACCGGTTAGCCTAGACACTAAGCTGGAGCCCAATAATTAGCATGACATGACTCATAAACCAACTCATTTGACTAGTTCAATTAGACTCATTATTTATGACCAATTAATTCATTAAGAGATTAGGCTATTGACCAAAATAGCCCCAAACTTTCACATGCAATTAATTACCAAATGACAACTTAGGGGGGAATGTTTGGCATTTTGTTTAGGCTCTAACCTAGGAACTCTTGGCCGTCCATAAAGGGACTCCCTCTCCACTTCATTCATTTCATTCCAAGCCTCCATCTTCCTTTGGTGCTCTTGCCATTTGGAGCCGTTCCACCATTAATTTCTTCCAAATCCCACTAATTTCCTCCACTATTCCTCTAATTCTATCTAGAAAGAAGTGCCTACAAGGAGCTTGGAGCTAGGAGCAAGGAGGAAAGTCCATTTTCTAAGGAGTTTCGTGTCGAGATCGTGTTCATTGGATTGTTCATTGAAAATCCATCTCCCAATATGTATAACACCCTCTAACCTTGTCATTTAGATTCTTATTTTGATATTAGACCCTTAGGAACTCACCCATGTATAAGGACAACCCATAGGAAGAGTTTTGAGGCTCTAGTGAGTCCTCATTTGAAAGTTAGAATGGGTTTTGTGCCAATTTTGGAAGAAATCCGAGGATGGCACACCAAGTGTTTGTCATTTTGTCCCATAGGCTAAATGGACATGTGAGTAGTGTTTGAGGCTAGTATAGTGTCCACAAAAGGATACCAATAGGTTGTGTATTGTTGTATTTGGACACGGGATCATTTGGAGTTTTTTTGGACCTCGACGCTTTGGTGCGCACACACACACACACACACACACACACACACACACACACACACACTATCATAACATTTGACACTAGCCAATGGCTTACTAATTTTACGTATCATATGCATAGGCATTAGGGCTATACCTGAATATTGTATATACATAAATTGGTATATATATATATATATTTATTATTTATATATATTTATATTTTATATGTGTGTGTGTGTGTGTGTGTGTGTGTGTGTGTGTGTGTGTGTGTGTGTGTAGTGTGTATATATATCCTACTGTGACAGGGTGTGCCATATGGTGATAATGTAGATAGGAGGTGTCCTATTAATGTATACAATTATATCTATAGGTAAAGTGTTAATCTATATTAAGTATACTGTAATGGAAATAAGAAGGGGAGTGTCACACCCCAGTCCCAAAATACGTTGGACCGAGCCACATCGCATTGGCCAGCAACGTATTCAACCAGACTCTAATCTGACTAGAATACGTATAAGCTGTTCGAAATGGTGTAGCTATCATTGCCATCAATCTATATCTCAATCCAAGTAACAGAAACATAAGAAAGGAAATATAAAAACTAGTCTGCAGCCCAATAATCATACTTGCCCGAACAGACTCAGAAAGATAATATGAGTCTATAAATACTAGGCTACTAAGCAGATACAAATAACAGTAAATGAAAGATATAACTCTAAAAGATTGAATACATGTAATGAAATGAATACATTTAACAATCCAATAAAGTGCTCAACAAAACCTACTCAGCCAACCTGGAAGGAACTAGGTTCTCAGTGGGACGCAATAAGGCATATAATATGCAAGCCAGATGTAAATAGTACTAGAATGTGAGAATGAAAACTGCTCGAGACAGGGTGAACTAGACAACACTATTCTATATGATATGCTACTTTTAAGGACAATGTTCGATACGTGGCTTTCCAATATAAAATCCGTAGCTCCGATATAAAGACTCAACGGGATGCAAAATTCGTAGCTCCGATATAGAGACTCAACGGGATGTAGGATCGTAGCTCCGATATAGAGACTCAACAGTGTATATGAAGCAGTATGTGCTAGTAGCCCAAGCATCTAGTAGCTGTCCTCCCCTCCCATGTGACTTCACGTATCGTATCCACGAGGCGCTCGGTCCGACCTCTAGCTAGGACAACGAGTTGTAATAAAAAGAATCTGTACATGTATATCAATGTCATCGTCCTAGAATCAACACGGACTTCCGTATACCAAGTTATAATCAAGTACGGAAATCCGTCAGTAATGTAGTGTCACAATGAACATGTCGTAGGGTCTGATGTAGCCCACAACGAATTGTCGCTGTAACACAAATGTAAATATCTAATATCGATATCCGATCGCGCTAACGTCCATCGGCACCCGAATGTGATTCGGACGCGAAGTACCAAACACGACCCAAGGTGATATGTCGACATAACAAAATAAATATTTAAATTAAAGATATGAAAACTGAAGTACAAGAATGGCAAGGTACACTTGCCTACCTCCGGGTGCTGATGAGAAATATTCGGTCCCACGCCCAAGTCTGAAGAGTCCAAAGGATCTAGAGAAATAATTTAGAACTTCATTAATTTTTTAATAGGACCATCTATTAATCAGAGAATAAGATAATATAAAAATGTTAACCAACCTAGATAATTCATTATCAAACTAATTCTTATCCTCCAGCCTTTTGTGAAGAGCCATCTACCCTAGCTAACCTATATTTTTCATTCAATACACATGGTTTTCCAATCACACTAACTGTTGTAGGTTTAATAGACTTTTGTCCGAACTACAACATATTGGCTATAATCCTTCCATCTCATCATATAATGCACCATGGTGTACCATTCGACCAAAAGGCCACCCACCTAGTCTCAAATTTTCCTAAACAAGTTCATGCTACTTCACATCCACCTTTATCACATCATCATTTATGTTCCAACATTTCCTGAACACATCCTCAAGGTTTATATCAATATAAAAATACCCAAGGTTTATCTTCATACTATATTGGAACTTTGAACCCAAACAAAATATGACCATTTATGCATTTTGCAAGAGTATACACTCACCAAACTATGGTCATGGTTGTGATGTGCACTTAATGAGACCAAGACCTCAAGGTGGACACCACTCTCATTTGCTAACAATAATAATATATCAAAAAGAAAAATATAGGCAAGCTTCACGTTCCCATGCAGTTTTTTTCTCTTTCATTAATACAAAACTATGTACATAGCAGATCACTAACTTCTCCTTGTTGTGCCTATGCTGGCTATCCCTTCATACTCACAACCATATTTTCCCCTTCATGTACAGTTCCTTCCAACACAATATAAAAAAAAACACAGCCTTTAGAATAGAACAGTGGCCAACCATTCCTTTTATATTCTCGTTCATATATCATCCTTCCAAGCTACCCATATACTCTGTGCCACATCCCACATGCTATAGAACCACACCAACAAGTCCTAAACTAAAACTTATGGCATTTCTCGGCACCCAAAACCGTTGGGTTCAAGATAGTACATGCATATAATGGTGTATGCAAAGTAATGGTACACTACATTCTCCTACCCCAACATTCATATAAGTTTGCATTTAAGAGTTTGAAAGGAGTGGAGGTGAGAGGTACCAGAGTGTGATGACGTAACGAGTCGAGAACCACCCGTTCTCCGAACGAAGCATACTGCTACGTGCCGGCAAAGCCAAGGTAGGGGATGGTGGCTGTCGGCAGGCTTCTATGGCGCAGTCCTCATCTAGGGAATGCGACGGGGGGGCACCGTGCAGTAGGCACTCACCTTTGCAGCGACTAGTCGCACATCGCTGGTGAGGCTCACCTCGACTCGAGCTCGTCATGCGCTGGCTGTCGTCGACGCTCCAGAAGGTGTGGTCTTTAGGAGCAGGAGGTGTAGACGATGAGTTTGGAGAGTTGTTAATGTGGCGGATAGGGTTAGATGGAGGGGAGAGAATGGGATGATGAACCTAAATAGATGGAGGCTAGGGTTTTTCCTAAAGGCTCTCCTCCTCCGTACATGGCGTGCTCTCGCTCCTGTGTTCGACTGCCATTTTTTGCAGTGACTGCGCACAGCAGGAGAAGATGTACAGTACCTGCTAATTTTGAATGACGGGTCGGGTGGGCTCTCGGGTTATGGGTTAAGACCAATATCTGCCTACCCGGTTTGTTCAAGCCTCTAATTCCCTGCTTAATGGTTGGTTGGGCTAACCAGGCCCATGGTGGGTTGAAATCCCCTGAGTTAAGTTCCTGATGGTATTTAAGCGGGGGTTGGTATGCTGCCAACTGGGCCAGGGAAGATGGAATAAAGGGGAAAATGTTTGGGTTGGTGTATAAATGCTAAGAGGTGAGGAAAAATCACAATATAAATGTAAGGAGGATTAGGTTAGGTAATAATACTTGGTGGGGCTTTAGGGATTTTTGGTTTTTAAGAAAAAATGTTAAGCCCAAAATAGCTTAGAAAATTATATATAAAATTTTCCTTAAATTTTTTTTCCTATAATTGCCAAAATATTAGCTAAGCTCAATATTAATAACTAAAAAATTTCTAGACTAAAATTATCAATAATTGCTAATTATTATCCTCGTTCACAAAATGATATGTGAACAAAAATAAAATTCTAAAAAAAATATTTAGGACCAACCTTAAAAGTAGCTAAGATATGTCGTAATTTTTCTAAAAAATAAACTATAGGTACAACTATCTTACCTCAATTTAAAATTGTCATCAAAACAACTTGTTAATAAAATTATATAAAAAAGGGGAAATTTATGAAATGCCCAAAAAACGAAAAAATTTTATGAAAAACCCACCGCGCAATAAAATTTTATCGCGTGCCCAGAATTAGCAAAAAATATATAAAGAGGGTTCCGAATGACCTTTTTTTCCTTCCTTCTAATTATTGAAAACACCCACGAAACTACTCTTAAAAAAATGTTTCGATACTTCATCTTCTTCCATACGCTTGCTCAGTTTCGAATCTAGATTTTCTCCTCAAAAATCTTCAAAAACTCGTCGAAAAATTTCGGAAAGACCGAGACAAACGGCAAAAGTGCTAAAACGGAGGTCAAAACATCATTTTTTTGCGATTCTAAAATTTCGGTAGGCCATCTAAAAAAAAATTGTTACTTTCAGGCTCCTCGAAGATACGCTCGTTTTGGGACAAACCGGATCTCGTTTCGACCTCCCAATCAAAAGTTATGGCCCTTCAAAGTTTCAACTGACCATAAATGCAGGAGAATGGTCATTCTCCGTGTTAGAACACGAAAAATGTTAATTTCGCATGAGAGTGGCCATTCTCTGTGTTAGTAACACGGAGAAATGTCTCCGTCTTAATTTACACAGAGAATAGTCATTTTCTATGTTAGTAACACGGAGAATGGCATTCTCCGTCTTAATTTACACGGAGAATGACCATTCTTCGTGCTAAATTACACGGAGAATGGTCATTCTCCGTCTTAATTTACACGGAGAATGACCATTCTCCGTGTAATTTAGCACGGAGAATGGTCATTACAGTGTTAAAACGCAGGAGAATAGCCATTCTCCGTATTAGAAACACGGAGAATGTCATTCTCCGTGTTAAATAAAATGGAGAATGCCATTCTTCGTGTTAAATAAAAAGAGAATGGCCATTCTCCGTGTAATTTAGCACGGAGAATGGTCATTCCAGTGTTAAAACGCAGGAGAATGCCATTCTCCGTATTAAATAAAACGGAGAATATCATTCTCCGTGTTAAATAAAACGGAGAATGGCATTCTCCGTCTTAATTAAAACGAAGAATGACATTCTCCGTGTTAATTTACACGGAGAATGGTTATTCCCAGTGTTAAAACGTAGGAGAATGACCATTCTCCGTGTAATTTAGTACGGAGAATGGCATTCTCCGTTTCTAAATTACACGGAGAATGGCCATTCTCCGTGCTAAATAACACGGATAATGACATTCTCCGTGTTAAATGACACGAAGAATGGTCATTTAAATGTTAAAACACAGGAGAATGGCCATTCTCCGTGTTAGAAACACGGAGAATGCTATTCAACACAGAGAATGACATTCTCCTTGTTAAAAATGCAGGAGAATGACTATTCTTCGTGCGATATCGACGGAGAACAGTTGACAGAAACCTAATTTTTTTTTTTTTGTTTTGTGGAAAGAAATTTGACATTCGAAGAAGAAGAAGAAGATAAGCGATGATCGGAGTTCGACTGAAGAAAAAAAGGATGGTGAACTACGAATGATCTTTGCGATCTCTGCTGAAGATGAGAGCAATGGAATTCAGATCTCTCGTAAAGAAGAAGAAGAAGAAAGAAGAAGAAGAAGAGAATCGCAATCCAGATCTGAGTTTGTGCGGAGGGGTAGTTATGGTATTAATTTTGTAAATACAGAGCATCTAAAGGAAATCTTGGAATACTTAACGTGGAAATATATAATTCTGGGCATTTCATAAAACCCATCATGCGGATGGATTTTTCATAAAAAGTAACCCCGAAATTAGGTTCCTCAGCAATTTCGAGTACAAAAAATAAACTTAAATAGGAGGGCTTACAGAGGGTGGAGTATCTTAGAGTTTAGTTGGGGTTGAACTGAAACTGAGTAGTATCAGTCCTTGACTGAAATGGTTATCAGTCACCGATGGAGTGTAGCCCAGTCTTGGACTGATATGGGATTGGGGTTAGTGTATCAGTTGACATATGTATCTTACTGATACATGCAATAAGATGTTTGAGAACGTTTGCATATAATTTGTGTGTGTGAGGCTAAGTTGTTCAGTTAGGGAAGATTCTCATAGAGTTGGTGTACCAGTTAAAGCAAGGAGTATCTAGAACAATGAGGTTTGGGGGCTTTGGCCCTAGGCCAATTGGCCAGTGTGGCAATTGCTGCAGGAGCAAAGTGGCCACTACAGCACTGCAGTGATTTGGAATAGGACCCCCAGGCATGTGCTTGCCTTGGCCAGGCAGGGCCCTAGCAACAGGGAAGCAGTTCCATATGGGACACACACAGGTATAGTTAGATGGCAATGTGTGAGCTGTGAACACATAAGAGGATGTGGGGTTAAGGTAATTGAGTGCATAGTCGAATAGGGTGTTTAGGAATCAGTTTTCACACTGATTTGGTATCAGTTAAACTGAAGGTGAATCAGTTTCAAACTGATATTGGGTATCAGATTTTCCACTAATTTGGAGTTAGTGTGATCAGTCATGAACTGATCTCTGTAATCAATAATGGACTGGTCATTGTTCAGTCTGTTGACTAAACTAAGGATGGGGTTGAGTTCAGTTTAAAACTAAACAAGGAATAGGAAGAGGTTTCAATCCATGACTGAAATGGAAGGAGTATTGGTGTATCTGAGATTTGGGGATTTATATCCTTGATGTGGGTGTGGGTGAACTTGATGTACATTTAACTGAATGATGGGAGGGTTTGTGTTCAGTTGGACTGAACAGATGGAGAACTTGAGTTCAGTCAAATGATGAACAGGAATAGAGGGTGAGTATTCAGTTTGGACAGAACTGAATAAGGGTTAGTGTTTCAGTTGGGGACTGAACAAGGGATGTTACCTGTAACAGTCAAGACAGGTAGTTAGAGAAGAGGGTTTGCGTATCAAAACATAGGACTGATTCAAGATTTGTAAGTCCAAGTAATATGGGAATCAAGTATCAGTAATAGGTTGTGTGAAGAGGAGTTGTGAACTGAGAAGAGAGGTTCAATCAATATGAGGACTGATCATGAGGAAAAGGGGATAGCAGTTGGGGTTTTGGTTGGTGTTGTATCCTATAGTGTATGTGTGTGTATATATATATATATATATATATATATATATATATATATATATATATATATATATATATAAAAATATATATATATATATATATATATATATATAAAATATATATATATATATATATATATATATTATATATATATAGTGGTATCTAATTAGGTACTGTTATGAATTTAGTAAGGGGTTGACTTTTACCTAGTTATAAAGGTAGGTGATGTTACTATCTAATATATACTAGTATCCACACATGATATATATATATATATATATATATATATATATATATATATATATAGATATATATATATATATATATATATATATATTATATATATATAAGGAAAGAATATACATATAGGTACTGTATCAAGGTAGGAATATGGGATTTAACCTAGAGTTGACTTGGTTTGACCCTTTGACCTAGAATTGACAATTTGACCTATAATTGAACTAGTATGACTTGTTTTCATTTCCAAACATGATATTAATATAATATTTCATATTTAGGACTTCGAGGCGCCGTATCGGACGTTGCTGATATTTCACACTTGATCTCAAGCGAGTACATTCTATGATAATTTTTAGTTTATGGTATTTTCTATGTTTCGTATATTTAGTGTAGATATTCTTGATTCTCGACACATTGGTCACACGGATTTGTATTTTCGGATCCCGTCATGAGATGTTATTTCTTGTTTATCTTGGTGTATCTTATGCAAGCCCCGTTATAGTTCTTGTGCAATATATGGATACCGATTCTCTAGAAGACTTGCTACCTTCACCTAGAATCCCATGTCGTAACATGTCATGATTGGATCCACTGTACCAATCGGGGGCAGGGAATATTAGTCTAGATGTGTGGTCAATACCCTCTTGTGCAAGTCTAATTCCTTGCGAGTGTTAATCATACACCTCGTGTATCATTAACCAAGCTATAAATTTTATGCAAGTTCCCAAGTCGGCCACATGTCGAAGCTAATATTCACTCACATAGATAGTATGATTCTGGACTCTTGTACATGATATAACTTGTTTTACTGTTCTTGCTCTTATTTACAGCTTTACCATGCCATGCTATTTTCATGTGCACTTTACTATTTCTCGTACATTATCTCTATTTACTTACATAGTCCATATCATTTACTGGAACTATTGTTGGAAATGTACTTCGTTCCAATCCTGACTGGATATATTTTTAGACGATGGCGAGGACGAGTGCACCACCTACTATGGTCCACATGACGTAGTAGATATAGACCAGGAGACCCTAGCCTAGCAGGGTTTAGTTTCAGCTAAGGAGGCTTTAGTGGTGACTCAGTTAGACTAGGTTTTGACTGGACTTTGTCTCCAGCTTTATCAGTTTGCATGTTATTATTTCATACATGTATAACTAATTTGACTCAGACTCTGGATATTCTCTTTTGTCAGAATTATTTATCGTGCCTTTATATCTTCCTCATTATTTGTGATTGAGTATGCTATTTCATATTTGTCCTCTACTTGGAGATGAGATATATTGACAGGTTATTATTATTCACTGTATTTATAATAGACCTAGATAGCGTTCTACCGCCGACTCTGCAGCATAGGTTGGACGCTGTCACGTACTTGTGCCCCAATATCGGGTGCGAGTCGTGACACTCGTCCACCCATAGAAAACCAATACGTTATTTAGTGGGTGCGCACTATGATTTTAGTGGTCTTTCTAATATTGCCTTAGGATCGGTTCATGGCATATACTAAAAGCTTACTCGTGTCATAATATCGAGATCATGCTAAGAACCTCATGGTCGTGCTTCACGATAGAATAAAGCTTACCTTTACTTACCTTCTAACCTTTTCTGTTCATTACAACAGTACAATTATAACATAAGGACTTTGCGTCAAACTACTAAACCATAATACCACATATCATGTCGAAGCACGTGTATATTCTAAAGATAAATATTAAGCTTGATAGCTACGTTGCGTGTTGTGCATTCACTTCTCGACTTAATCCAACGGTATGCACGCGGATTGTCGCAAGCACGTCGACTCAATCTATATGAAGGTCACTAGAATGATAAGCTATCCGCGGACTTATAGCTTGGCGTAGACGAGTCCTTTGCAGCATGGGTAGAGAGCCCTGTTGATGTCCTCAAATCACCCGTGCTAAAACGTAGCACAACTATTATCACACCCATATTTTTAATTTAGGAGTACTTTAGTCATTATGTATCTATTTGATTTTTCTTATTTATTTATTAATTAATGTGATGCTTTGTAGTTTGATTGGTGTTTTGAGTAGCATAAGGTGGTTTGACCTTAGTCACCCTTTATTCTGAGTGTAATATGATAACTAGAATTATTTTTGACCTTTAGAATTTATTTTAGAATTTATTTCTATTTTGGCAATGAATTAATGATTTAAAGTCATTTTTACATAGGCCTTTTTAACCCTTTTGACATGGGCCTTTTAGCAACTCATGGAGTGCTTGGCCCATGTACAAACCCTAACCCTAACACCCCTAGCATGGCCGGCCACAAGCAGCCCCCCTTCATTTGTACAAATCATTAGCCTCCACTAGATCTAGAGCAAACCCTAATTTCTTTTCTCCAAAATCCTAGTTTTCTCATCCGGAGTCCGTTTACCTCAAACAAATTCCGTTGTGCTCGTTTGGAAGAGGCGAACTTGCTGGAGTACTGATAGCAAGGATTTGGAGGCATTTTCTTGGGATAAATCGGCCGACAAAGCACTCGGAGAATTTTTTTATTGAGATTCCGACTCTCAATAGGT
This sequence comes from Iris pallida, assembly GCA_029216955.1. Classification (NCBI taxonomy): domain Eukaryota; kingdom Viridiplantae; phylum Streptophyta; class Magnoliopsida; order Asparagales; family Iridaceae; genus Iris; species Iris pallida. The sequence goes on from JANAVB010008543.1 coordinate 33,800, forward strand.
AAACCTAGATCTACCTTTGTTTCTCCTAAATTTTCTTCATTATTGCATCCATATAGCACCCTTGATCTGTGTGTAAAGTTTGGTAGGATTTTTGTTTCGTTTGATAGCGGTATCGGACACGTATCGGTTTTGTTGCACGTGTTCGGCAAAATGCCACTTAGAACTGAAAATTGTTAATTTTCGATTCTATTTTCACGAATTCCTTCCTAATATGATTTGTAACAACTTTTGTGAAGACGGATCGAAATCGACACGATTTCGGCATCCGAACGGACACGGACACGCGTACATGAGATCCCGTGTACGGTCCCGTGCACGCCCTGATGTCTGTGCGTCATAACTTGACGCACAGAGCTCCGTCTCATGTGAAATTTCATGAGCACATGGGGGCAACCTCTGTCCACATGCTTCGAAAATTTCACGACGTTTCGTCGAGCGAGCGCAGAGAAATCGACGTGCACTGTCAGCCCACACAGTGCACGTGGCTGAATTTTGCCGCTGACACAGGCCTTCATACGCGGACACGGCACGTCGAATATCCGTTCCAGGAGCACGAGCATGTAGCCCTATACCTAGGCTACCAGGGACCCGATCACGAGTCGCGACGTGGCTCGAATGCGAGCCACGAGGCTCGACACGCGCCCACGGGCACACATGCACGCGCGCTCGCGCGCAGGCCGTGCGAATGTTCGCGAGTTGCTACGTCGCGTAGGCATGACGTGTTGTCATATCAGCGTGTCCTAGCCCTACCCTGGGACCCTACCTAGCTGTGTGCACGAGCACGAGGTTTTTTGTTGTGTGGTGGCGCTCAATCGAGCGATATACGCGCTCTTAACACGCGAAATCGGTTTTTCGATACGCATTCTCTGGACACGACACGGATATGGTTTCGACTCCGTGAGTACCCGAGCATGTCTCACATGTCGAGGCCAACGTACTTACAAGTTTCAAGGGTTCTAGTAGTGTATTTTGATATTTGGGTCGATATGTGAAATTTGGGTTTTTCCTTCAATGTAAATTTGAATAGTTTTGTAATATTTAGATTTTCTAAATTTTAAGTATCAAATTCTGAGTTTATGATTCATATATGATATTCTGGGTTTGTGGGAATTGATCTTTGGTTTTATATCCTATTTAATTACCATTTACACATACAATTTGGATTTTTCCTTTATGCATATATATGTATATGTATGTAGATATATATATTTATATAAATGACTTTGTTTCACTATAAGAAAATATGGCTTTTCCGACGTTTTTTTTCGACATTTATGTTAAAGTCAGATTAGGTATAATATGTTGGGGTTTTTGGCCTTTCTTCTTTAGAAACTTTAGTCCCACATCGGATAGGCCAAAGAAGTTGTTTCTCTATATATTAGCTATGCTAGTTTAGAGATGCACATGTGGTGTGGAGGTGCACATGGGTGTGCCATGTGGGGTTATTTTTCTAATAGAAAAAGGCTAAATCAACAATTAAAAGCATTAAGCTTTTTGCTCTTGGAAATATTTCCATAGGAGCTAAGCCCCGTAGGGGCTTAGCGACTCGGACTCGACTCGGACTCGGGCTCATGGGCTCATGAGGCATAATGTGGCATTTTGTTGGCGCACTTTGCACTTAGCACGTCAGCATTGTCGCTAGGCACATAGTGCGCTTTAGTTGCGCTCGTTGTGCGAGCCACTTGTGCGGCCAAGTTGCATGCCACGTTGCGCGGCACAGGTTGCACGGCCTAGGTTGCGTGACAAGGTACGTGCCAGGTTGTGCACCAGGTTGCACACAGGTTTCGCCAGGCTGTGTGCAGGTTACGCCAGGTTGCGCATAGGTTGCGCCAGGTTGCGCCAAGCGGCGCACAGGTTGCCAGTTTGCGTGCAGGTTACCAGGTTGCGCAAGGGCAAGTCGCACAATGTGCGCGTTGTGCGTGTGGCGCAAGGTGTGCAAGGCGTGTGGTACAGTGTGGCAGTGGCTCTGTGTGCAAGGTGCAAGGCGCGTGGTTGCTAGAGTGGCACAACTTGCTTCAGATCGTGCATGTGCATGATCTGAGCAGTTACTGCACGTTCGGAGTGGTTATTACCATGTCCCGAATGTTGTGCTAACCGGGCAGTTGCTACTCGGGCCTATATAAGGTCTCTCTCTCTCACAGGCACAGGACACAGAACATATTCAGAGAATTATGAAAGTTTACAAGTGTTTCTTAACACAAGTAAATAGAGCCTGTCAGAGAGAAGAGAAGCTTTGCACCAGCGTTGCTTTTACACGGGAGCCCATGTACGATCCGAGGAGTCAGAAGAGCAGAAATATTCCAAAGTTCTCCGACGAACTTGCTGTTCCTGGAAGCTATTCGTGTAGGGCGAATATAGCTTTGAGCAACGGTGACCATTCACCCCAGCAGGCCATCATCCATCTCTCGCCTGTCATCTTCTTCGCTGCTGTGGATTACGAAATCTTCTTAGATTCTCGTATATCATATGCTGCTGTGGATTACGAAATCTTTTTAGATTCTCGTAATATCATAACGAGATCTTCTTAGATCTTCGTTATACTTACGCAAACTTCCTAGAAGTTTACGTTGGAACATTATTCTTACAATTGTTTATTTTCTCAGTTTTTCATCGAAAAATTGTCCCCCGGCACTACAATCTCAAAGCTATATCGTACGATGGAAAAACTTAATGCTTCACTCCTCAATACTGACTTCTGTAAGTTAGAAAAGTTTGATGGAGAGCATTATCAAGTCTGGAAGAGGAAGGTTTATCTCACTCTTCAACTCAGAGACGTTGATCACGTGGTTCTTGAAGAGGAACCTACTGTTCCAGATACTGGGTCTGCTGCCGCAATCACTGCGGCTACTAAACTTCAGGCCAAGTGGAGAAGGGAGAATAGCATTTGCAGGCTGCTTATCCTGAATGCTATGGAGGATTCTCTACAGAATCTTACATAAAAAACAATTGCCAGAGACATATGAGTCTCTGGAGAAACTGTACAAAGAAGACAAGAACAGGAGCAAGATATTTGTGGTTGAAAAATATCACAAATGGCTCTTTGAGGACGAGAAGTCCATGCTGTCGCAGGTAAACGAATTCTGAAGTTACGACAGAAGTTGGAAGATGAAGCAATGCCCTTTCCTGACAAGTTTGTTGTTAGAGGGATTGTCTCAAAGCTCCCTGCTGGGTGGAGTAAGTTCTATGCAAACATGCATAGGAAGAAGCTTGAGATCAGCCTTGAAGATCTCTTGCAGGAAATCTATGTTGAGGACCAGATGCGGGCTCAACTGAAGGTGCACACACTGTCAAGCAATTGGCTAACGCTAATCTGGTTCATACCAAGGAACCAAGGGAAAAGCAGGCGGCTTCCCACAGTAAGAAGAAGGACCCTAACAATCTGAACGTAATGAGACTTTCTTCAAGCAAAAGAAGCCAAAGTCTCAGATGCCTTGCTTCAAGTGTGGCAAGAAGGGCCACTTCAAAAGTGAATGCAAAGAAAAGACCAAGCAATCAGAGCAAGGAGAGCCTAGTAAGGTATCTATGATCACTGACGTTGTTGCTATGATTGCACAGGTTGATACGGTAGGGACTGACTCTGACTGGTGGGTAGACACTGGAGCCTCCTGTCATGTCTGCTCCAGTAAGAAGTGGTTCACCACCTACACATCTACTTCTGAAGTGGTTATGATGGCGAACCAGGCACAAGCTGAAGTACTCGGGATCGGGACGGTGGTGTTGAAGCTGACTTCGGGGAAGTCTCTGACGCTTCAAGGCTTGAAGCACGTACCTGCTATCGCCAAGAACCTGATCTCAGGATGCCTACTCTGCAACGCAAGCCTCAGGATGGACATCAATGCTGGCCAGATAGTGATGTCTATTAAGGGAACATATTTCGGAAAGCTTTTTATACCGAAGGGATGTTCAAAATTCAGCTTATGAATCAGTCCAATATAATTAATGTAATAAATGCAATCACTCCTTCTGCTTATACTCTTGAGTTGTGGCATAATAGGCTTGGACATGTTCATTATAAACGAATAAACAGAATGTCTAGTCTATGACTTATCTCCAAGTGTGAGGGTAAGGTAGAGAAATGTGAAGTTTGTGCTCTAACGAAGATCACAAGGAAACCCTTTCCTCGGGTTAATCGAAGTACAGATCTTCTGGAGTTGGTACACTGATATCTGTGACTTCAAACAGTCTCTACAAAGGCCGGGATGAAGTATTTTATAACCTTCATCGATGACTTCTTAAAGTATGCGTTCGTCTACTTGCTGAAGGCTAAAGACGAAGCATTTGAGAAGTTCAAGGAGTTCAGAGCCGAAGCTGAGCGACAGACTAGACAACAACTCAAAGAATAAGAAGTGATCGAGGTGGGGAGTACAGGTCTCATGAATTCGCATCGTTCTGCAAAGAACATGGAATTGTCAATGAGACTACGGCTCCGTACTCTCCTCAATCGACGAGTAGCAGAGAGGAAGAACAGAATGTTAACAGAATTAATTAACGCAATATGTTGACTGCTGGCCGTCCTAAGTGCTACTGGGGAGAAGCTGCATTGACGGCCACATTTATTCTAAATAGAGTGCCTCATGCAACTTCAGACGTTACTCCTCATGAACTCTAGTTCAAGGTCAGACCTAACTTGAATGTCATTCGAGTGTGGGGGTGTCTGGCATATGTCAAGCTTCCAGATCTGAAGATTCGGAAGCTTGGACAAGGACTACTAAGACGATCTTCTTGGGGTATACCGAGAAGAGTGATGCTCGGAGATTTTGATATTGAGTCAAATCATATCATTGAATCTCGCAACGCAGAATATTTTGAAGACAAATTTGCAAGGCACAAAATATTATTCTTACGGATGTACCGGAGAACACTGAGGGTGCGCAGGAAACTGAAGTCTTCAATGAAGATGTGGTCCAACAAGATGTTGATACAACGATTGAACCAGAATAAGCTGAACCGTCAGCTAAGCATATGAGGAGGCCAAAGGACTTCGGAAGTGACTTTCTCACCTATCATGTGGAAGCTGATCCGCTTACCCATGATGAGGCGATGAAGACCAGAGACGCGGTTTTCTGGAAGGAGGCGATTGACAATAAATTGATTCCATCACCTCAAATAACACTTGGGTATTGGTTGATATTCCTGAAGGAGTGAAATCCATCGGATCCAAATGGATCTTCAAGAAGAAGATGAAAGCAGACGGAACTATTAACAAGTTCAAGGCTAGGTTGGTAGCCAAGAGAGTTTTTTCAGAAGCAGGGGATTGACTACTTTGACACGTATGCTCCAGTAGCCGGATGACCACCATCAGAGTGTTGATTGCTCTGTAGCAATACATAAGATGGTAATACATCAGATGGATGTGAAAACGGCTTTCCTAAATGGCGAGCTGACCGAAGAGATATACATGCAACAGCCAGAGAGATTTGTCGTCAAGGGTCTTGAAGGCAAAGTCTGCAAGTTGGTAAAATCTTTGTACGATCTTAAACATGCTCCCAAGATGTGGCATGAGAAATTTGACAAAGTTAAGGTCAAATGGCTACATGGTCAGCGAGACGGATAAGTGTGTTTACACGAAGTTCGCTGATGAAAGAGGTGTGATCATTTGTCTGTACGTGGACGACATGCTTATCCTAGGTACGGATATAAGTTGTGTCACAGAGACAAAGAAATTTATCTCGAGCAAGTTTAGTATGAAGGACTTGGAGAAAGCTGATGTGATCTTAGGATCAAGATCATCCGGACAGACACTGGACTAGCGCTGTCACAGTCTCATTATATGAAGAAAATGATCACTCGTTATGGGTATCGGGATCTTCCAGGGATCGATACGCCGTACAGGTGTGATCTGAAGCTGAAGCCTAATTCAGGGGAAAGTGTCAGGCAGCTGGAGTATGCAAGCGTAATCGAAAGTTTGGTATGCTACTACTGCCACAAGGCTTGACATAGCTTTCGCCGGGAAATGCTGAGTCGTTTCATGAGCAACCCAGTTGTTGAATACTGGAAAGCTGTGAAACGGGTTATGAGATATCTCAAGAAGACTCAGACATATGCACTGTACTACAGCGGAGACCCGCCGGTAGTAAGGCTTCAGTGATGCCAGCTGGTGCTCAGAGGTGGAGAGCGAGAGGTCCACAGGTAAATTCATTTTCACAATGGGTGGAGCTTATATCGTAAAAGTCAAAGAAGTATACTATGCTCTCGCGGTCATCCATGGAATCTGAGTTCTTTGCACTTGATACTACAGCCGAGGAAGCAGAATGGCTTCGGGAGCTCATGTGATCTTCCAGTGGTTGGGGCACAAATACCGGCGATATCGATATACTGCAACAACCAGGCGACTGCAGCGATGGCATCAAATGACCTCTTCAACGGAAAGAAAAGGACTGTGCGGTTGAAGCACAGGGCAGTACGATCTTATCAAGAGAGGTGTTATTGCAGTGATTGATGTTCGGAGTCAGAAGGACCTGGCGGATCCATTCACCAAGGGCCTCAAGCGCCAGCTGGTCGATGACACAGCTTGTAAAATGGACTTGAAGGCATTCTGATATTGTATTATTGTATTCCTACCATAAAGTTTTATGCTAATAGTTCAAAGAAAAATCTACTAGGCATCTAGCTTTTGGTTCAAGGGAGGACCACTAATCGGAAGAATATCAGGAACGGTGGGTACATGTTCTATTGGGCATGGAGAGGTTACGGACCTATAACTACTGTTGTCTACTGTTGTTTTCTACGGAAAAAGGATCCTATGGAAGGTTGGCTTAAATGCCTTAATGAGTTCTCAAGCAGAGTGAATGCTTGGTGTGCTTTACAGGAAGCACGGTAGAACAGCACTACAAGGAGTGAAACTCCATGCTACTGTGGGGTGACTCCACCATGAGGTTCCCAGGCATGGGATAATGCCTCGACTTTGCTAGCCAAGTCACAGCGGCGTAGCACCGCAAATAGGCAGTTAGCCTAATGTTGTATGTTAAAATAAAGAGGGGTGTAGTCAGCACTACAAAGAGGGGAGTTTCTCATGTTACAGTGGCACGACACCACGATGAAGTACCCGGTTAGGGATAAAGCCTCGACCTTGCAAGCCATGTCGTTGCGGCGTAACACCGCAAGGAAGCCTAAGGCTTCATGCTGGGTAGTTTGGCACTACAAAGAGACAGTTGCCTCATGCTACAGTAGTATGACACTACGCTGAGGTTCCCGGCACGGGGTAAGGCCTCGACTTTAAGCCATGTCATAGCGGCGTAGCACCGCAAGGGAAGCGCAAAGCGCTTCATGCCATGTCTCTTTATAATGAACTCACCTATAGTGTATGGACAAAGAGATATCAGGCCGTCCGTTGAGGGTAAACTTGTAGACGCCCAAAATTATACTACTGAAACCAGGCTGGCACATGGCCTTTAATGTGTAGCCAGAAGCACATGTAACTACATTATGTAAGTGGGAAGAATTTCGCTATTATGCAGAATTCAAGGCTTAGTCCATTCTTATATTATAGTCTTTTGTTTGACCCATGCGGGAAGATTCAATTCGTCAGCGACATCCTCCTAATGTATGATGGACAGTTACTGTGGGGAACACTTATACCATATATAGAGATATGTGGGGGATTGTTGGGGTTTTTGGCATTTTTTCTTTAGAAACTTTAGTCCCACATCGGATGGTGTCACGATCCGCTTCCCAAATTGTTGGGGGGCCGAGCCATATCCAGCCTACGCTTGATTAAGATGTAGTAAGTGTTGTTCTAAGAATAGTCAATAAAGGATCTAAGCTGCTAACAGTTCTAAAATCACATTTAAAAGGTTCATCACAACACAGCATCTATAAGCGAAAGTAAACAAGCACAGACTTAAAAATACACTTCCAAAGTATCTAACTGGAGACAAAGTCCAGTATCCAAATATAAGTTAAAACAAAGTCTAAGTCTCAAAACACATGAAAAATATCTAAGCAAGGTTCCCCGCTGGGGCCTCTTCTGGAGCAAAGGCCAGGTCCTCAATGCAGTAACCATAATATGTATCTTATAGCATATCCTCCTCGAAAAGTGAACCTACAACTTATCCTATCAGGACGGAAGCAAGTACAACCTCTACAACTAAAGTACTGATATATAATGAAAGAGATGTACAACAAGAAACATGGTGTGATAAGTCTATAAAACAGAAAATACTGGAAACATGGCCTCATGGCACAACTGGGATCACAATATTATAGTAACATAGGGAACATGGCATATCTGGAATCATGGTATGTCTGGAATCACGGTAAAATACATTTGTCAAGGTGACACATGTATATCTAATGTTTAAAACTAGAGCAGGTACGTGATCGGTCAATAGGTGTTGTAGGTGCTGTGGCATCGGTAAGAACATTATGTACTTTCGTACATGCCTAAATGTACATACGTACAAGTGCCGTGGGACATTGGCCTATGGCAAGGTCTACATAAATAATGTCGTCCTTACACGGCTCAAGGTCGCAGCGTGGGGGCATGATCACGTACTCAACTATCAGTTTTCCCATAACCCAGGTTCTAACATATAAGAGCTACTGAGATCGGTATAAGTATGGTAGGTACTGATAGCAGTAAAACAGGTGAAGATATAACTTGCTACCTCAAGGATCAGTATTTTAACAGGGTTAATACATGTTCTAGCATTAAAAGACAGTAAATGAGTTTGTAGATGTACTTGCCTCGAGCAAAGCAAGAATACTAGTACGAAGATATGATGTCCGGTGTTCTGTCAATAATGATATACAAACTCAGCATCTAAGTTATGTTCAAGATTACACTAGTGGTGTGACACGACCCCTAACTGGATACTAGTCAAGTGGGGATCTAGCATAAAAGTCTAATGTGGGGGTGACACTATATCCAAACTAATTTTCTAGAGCCCTTTTACTAGTGCGGGGTGAGGTCCTATACTATAATAACTCAAAACGACACAATTCATTGCAAGTCGTAACTATTCAATAAATAATCAAACTGTACGCTGTATTCCAACAATTTTTGAGATAGACAAAAAGCTTAACTAACATAAAATAAAGTATGAAAATAATCCTTGTTAATTATAGAAATTTATACTAATTTTTTTGGAATTTATAAACCCTCATAGATATTTATTAAAAATCAGCAAACACATGTATCCTGAAAATGAGTTCTGTTTTCCTATTTTATAAAATACCAAAAGTACTTATTAAATACTAGAAAAATTATATTAAATTAGTTAAATTAACATAGTATTTAAATAAAAAAATTTCCAGATTTTTATGGTAATTAAAATATATATAAAAATTCAAAAATAGCAAGTAACAATTTCTGGAAAATAATTAATTACAAATTAAGGATGATACATAAGCAAAATCTACAGATGTCGTCGGATGATAAAATAAATATCACCAACGTGTCCAGAATGGTCAAATTAGCAATGATAGCCTACCCATAAGTCCAATTTAGACACAGAGGCAAAATAGTAATTTTGGGTCAAAATGATGTCCGCCGTTAGACACACTTTACACCGAAAAATGTGTCAGAATAGAAGTCTACAAAACCTAGCATATATGTCCACGAACAGATGATGATACGAACCCAACGGTATATCCGGAACTGGATTCCGATGAGCCGATCTCAAAATGACACGTTGACGCGGACATTTGGAATCTGGTTTGCACCGAAATGCGTGTAGGAGCAAATGTCTTCAAAACTCAGAAAATTATATCAACGAGTCCAGAATGACGATACGAACTCAACGGTATATTCAAAACTGGCTTCCGATGAGCCGATCTCAAAGTGACCCGTTGACTCGGAATATGGGACCCAATTTGCACCGAAATGCGTGCCAGGGCCATGTTCTCCAAATCAAGCAAACTTTATATGAAAATGTGCCAAACGACGCCACGAGTCTACTAGTGGTTTCAGAAATTGAATCTGAAGTCCCGGATTCAAAAATGGAATTTAACAAGTACAAATTAAAGAATTCGGACGGCCAACTTTGGCGTCGAATTTGACCAACCAAACGTGCTCACAATGAAACAAAACTTAAGGGCCAGGAAGAGGGTTATACCAGCTGCGCACAGGAACTGGTAGCGCGCCAACCGGAGCTGCGACGAGGGAGTTACGAGCTGACGAAGTCGGCTCCACAAAATGTCCAAAAACAGTACAATTTAAAGTGTCAACTTGGTGGCCAGTTTTGAGGTAACAAACAAAAAAATTAACGGACGAAACTTGGGGGAGTGAATATGGATATACCGAGATTGCAACGGAGCAAAGAGTTCGCAGATCCAATGGTCGAATCTTTCGAAAAATGCACTCGAAGTTGCTACGACGGGAGCCATTTCGAGTTCAAAACTCGCGCGTCACGACGGGATTCCGTTCAAAATGCACGAATAGCCTATGCATCGTGCCGGAGAGGAAGGCGGCAGCTCATGGGGGTTCATCGGAGTGCTCGCACGCTAGGGGGATGGGCCACGGAGGCGTGCGGGTGCGGCGGCGTACGACTACGGCCCCCGCGCGCGCACGTTCGCGATGCTGCTTGCTGCGACGATACTGCGCGCTGACCTGCTGGGGTGGTGGCTGCGCTGCCTCGCGCGGCCAGGGCGACGGCGGCACGGCGCAGCGGTGGTGTGGCGCGGTCGCCGGTGGCGTGTGGTGGTGGTGCATGGTAAGAGTGGTAGTCGTGGGGGTGGATGATGAGGATGGTAATGGTGGTGGAGGATGGTGATGGTGTTGGGCTTTGATGGGGATGAGGATGTGGAAGATGATGAAGAGGAG